>JAADYH010000352.1:0-24014 GCA_023338125.1 Phytopythium aichiense | reverse complement strand
TGCGGAAGTTCCGGAATCCCAAGCTCGCGAGCAAGAAGGTCGTACTCAGGTGCACCCGGAACGTCTTGCGCTGTGCCAACAGTGCTTGCAGGGCCAACTTCTGGAACCGCGACGTCAATGCCGCCCGCAACATCCTCGAACTGCTCGCTACCAGACTGATGGGTCTCGGGAGGATTGCTGCCTTTGCTCGAGGGTGAAGCGGGTCTCATCTCCATGCAACGTGGGTGGGAAGGATTTCGGTCCGTCACCACGCCACCAGGTCATTTCGATCATTCGAATGTCGATCGTTCAATTCGATAGTCCTTGATAACCGCCGCCAGACGACGTCAAGTCGTTGGCGAAACCCTAAATATTCACGATGAACGGCGTACCGTTCGGCGAGGACGCGATGATCGAGATGTCCGGCACTTCCTCGGACGCACGCGACCGGTGCGTGCTCTCGGCGTCGCCTTCTTCGATCGTGTCCGTGCGGCGGCGCCAGTCCGGCTTGCGCTTGGCTCGCGCTCCCGTGGAACTGCTCGACGCGTTCAGGTTCACGCTGGCGCCGCTGCTGGCGAGCGAGCTGGGACGCGAAGATGACGACGACGACGCAAATGACGACGCTCCTCCCAGGATCGCCGGAGAGGACGGGTCCGTCGAGTGCGCATGCGTGAACTCCTCCATGAACTCCGCGTCCGAATCCGACTCGCTCGCTTGGTTCTCGTCCAGCGTGTCTGTCAGGCGCTGCCACTGCGTGCGCGGGTGCCGGCGGTCGCCGCCGCCCAAGCCGGGCGGCGAGTCCATGTACGACCCACCCACGGTCGACGACACCATGGACTGACCCATGATGGACGACTGCATGGACGCACTCAACTGGCTCACGCCCGTGAAGCGCGGACCAGTCGTGTCCCATACTTCCTCACGCGCGATGCGCTGGAGGCTGCTGATCACCTGCTGGATGGTCGGACGCTCCCGTGGATCGGCCTGCCAGCACGTCATGATGAGCAGCTTCCAGCGCGACGGACACTGGTCGTGGCGGATCACGGGACGCAACCCCCGCAGCACGTAGTCCTCAATTTCATGGTTCCACCGCGTCGACTCGAACGGGAGCTTGCCCTCAATGAGCTCCCACAGAATGAGCGCGAGACTGTAAATGTCCACCTTGCTCGTGTAGATCTTCTCGCCCCGCATGACTTCGGGCGCCATCCACCGCGTCGTCCCCACGAGACCCGTCATCTCCATCGACCGCTTGCTGCCCATCGAGTTGTGGATTTGAGCCGACGACACGATCTCCGAGAAGCGCAGCGTGCCAAAGTCGGCAATCTTGGCATGCCACGAGTCGTCGACGAGCACGTTGGGGCTCTTCAGGTCGCGGTGAATCATCGGCGGGTTCGCGTTGTGAAGGTACTGGATACCGTGACAAATACCAAGCGCGAGCCGGAGCTTGGTCGGCCAGCTCAGCTGCTTGACGTTGGCTCGCTTCAACACATCGCGTAGCGATCCGCGCGCGCAGTATTCCGAGATGATACAGATGGATCCACGGTAGAATCCAGCCTCCATGAACAGCACGATGTTCGGGTGGCACAAACCCTTCATGACTTCTGCCTCGGCTTGAATCTCCACGTTGCACGCGTGCTGGAACTCGTGAAGGTCTTCCGAGTTGTCGAGCATCAGCGACTTCATCTTGACCGCCACGTCCGCACCGCGCCACTTCCCGCGGTACACAACAGCGATGCCCTCGCCAATCTTGTCTCCAACTTCCAAGCCCTTCAGCTCGTGATGAGTAGGCGACATGAGGACCATCTCGCCGTTGTTCGGGCCGTTCCCGCGCCGAGCGCCAGGAAGATTTCCGTACGACTGCCCGCTCTGGATGCCGCCTCCATGCCCTGTGTTGGCTTCGCTCTGGAAAAACTTGAGGCACAGCGTCGGCTTGGTGAGGTAAATGATGGCGTTCACAGTTGGCCAAAGCGCGAGCATGACGGACGTGATGTCCAGCAGGACGCCGCCCGTGTGCAGTCCCTGAGCGACCTCGACGACGACGATCGGGCCGACCAGGATGAAGAACGCCACCGTGTACGATAGCAGCTTGGAGACCACGTACGCTCCTTTCTTCCGCGCCTGCCGACGCCACCGCCGCGCAAACGAGAGCCACGAGACACTTACGATGCCGAAACACACGGCGGCGATGACCTTCCAGATGATCTGCGCAGCCTGCACGAACCCTTTGCTGCTGTAGTACGACGCGTACAGCTCGAGGACCCAGTAGAAGACCACGAGCATCCAAATGATGGCGTGGGCGATGGCCACATCGAAGCTGGAGCGTCCGCGGCGCTTGGAGATGTACATGCCGAGCGTCGCGACCCAGCAAAAGCTCGCGACCTGGCCGCACCAATGCGGCGCCTGAGCCCAGAAGATCATCTGAAAGTTCTCCGACTGGGAGGGGTCAAACAGCTCGACGCCAGTCACGACCGCGCCCGTCACGGAAAACATCCAGTCGGAGAAGCAGAAGACGCGCAGGATGCGCGACGCCACCGACGCCTTCGGCCGGCCGTCCTCGGGCTCTTCCGTCCGCAAGTCCGGCGGGTTTGGGTCGATGAGGTGCGTCTGGTTCGGCCGCGTCCGCGATTCGGACGCCGTCACCGAGTTCGAGTTGGTCGCCGCGGTGCTCGTGCTCGCGTGGCGGTCCTGCCCCTGGTAGTGCGCCGGCATCGACACGGACGTCGGCGGTGGGGGCGTCGCGTACATGTTCTGGTGGTAGTTTGGCTGCGACGCGTACGGACGGCTGGACCGCTGCTGGGTATACCGGCTGTGCCGCGCGCTGACCGGGTAGTCGCCGCCTAGCATGGGCGTGTCCAGCCGCCTCTGTGCGCGCTCGGCCTGCTTGGCCTTGACGATCTGCAGCACGTGGCCGACGCCCACGAACGAGCTGAAGAGCGACGAGCAGATCTGCGCGCCGAACTTGACGTACACGACGCGCAGGTCGTCCGACTCTTCATCCGAGCTCATGGCGCTCCGCTGCGCGGGTCGGCGGGTTGCTCAGTGGTCCCTGGTTGCGCCTCCGCCCCCTCACAAAGCCGCGCTCCTGGTCGGAACGAGGAAACGAGCGGAAGGGTCGGAAACGAATCGCGTGCGCTCGTTCTCCCCCTCTGTCGGGACTTCTTCCGGCCTCTTTCCGCTGCCCGTCGGCTGTTCCGAAAGGCGCGCGCCAGTCGTTCGCGGGTCCCGACCGCGGCGCCTCGCGGGTCGCTAGGCGGCCGGTCGGACCTTCGAGGTGGCCGCAAGACAGGGAGACCAGCCCACGTATGCGTCCAGGCGCCCACGCACCCGCAGGAGCAGCGCGAGCGGCCGTCGGAGCGCGGGGAGTCGTCGCCTTGCCGCGCCTTGCCTTGCCTTGCCTTGGCCGGGAAGGTGTCGCCGTCGATCGTCGCGCGCTGTCTTTTCTTGTTGCGGTGTGTGGGGACTTTTCCCTGGTCGTGTTGCGCCGCGCTTTTTCCTTCCCTTTCCCCCCCCCAGATGTATCTTGGTGTTTGTATGTGGAGGGGGAAGGGTTCTCGCTAAAGTCCGGTTTGGCGTGGCGGAAAATAGCGCGACAGAAAAATGGAAGCTGGCTCGCTGGTATACTGGGCGGAAGATAAAGTCTGCTGCGTGACAGCTATCACAACACTCATTTATTTGCTCGGCATCGTTTCGAAGAGTAGGTACTCCGTTGAATTGAACAAGGCATCCACAACCAAGAGGTGGCTCGCATCCATGGGAGTGAATGCCAAGAAGGCGGCCTCGGAGAACCTTGGCTGGTGCAATCGCCTGGCATCGAGAGGAGCGCTCGGCATTACTGATCATCACTGATGACCAATCGCTGATTTCAGGAATGACTGACTGACGGTTTCAGACGAACTCCAGCGCCGTTTCATTGGCTGAAAGTCAGTTGTGTACCCATCGCAAATCGCTGCTGCCTCGATCCCAATACACGGTAGTAAAGGACCCTGCGATCCAAAATATGGGACGCAGTTGAAGCAACACTTCAACGCGCCTTCATCCTGCTGGTGTTTGGCCACGTGAGAAGCCTTACGGAAAATAGCCGTATTGTACTCTCCTTCATGTACATGCATGTCCGCGAGGTCAGGATACCCAATGAGGGTCCTCAAGGCAACGGTACAGACCCTGGCCTGGTGCGGCCACCTCACACGTCTCCATGTCCATCCAACCGTTGTGGCTCGTCCTCTTATTCGCTCGCCGTCCTTTTTTTTTTCTTTGCCCTGTGCTTCCTCCAAGCCCGCATGCGATTCCTCATCTCGCTGCCCCAAGCCGAAGCGAGACGCTCAACGATCTCCCGTCGTGCTTTGACCTGTCAGCATGAAGGTGCTGGCGCTGGTTTGTTCGCTTGCTCCGCTTGCCGGTCCGGTCGGTGCGCACGGCTACCTTTCGCGGCCGGCGGCAGCGTTCAAGGACCGAGTGGTGGACACCAACTACAGCGCCATCCTCGTGCCCGACATCGACCCTGCCTTCCGCGGACGGGACTGGGATGGCTCGCCGATCAAAAACGCGGCCGACTTTGCCGACGCGTTCCACCGCACGCGCTTCCACTCGCTGCGCGACATGATCGACTCGGTCGTGGTTGGCTGCGCCAGCACCGAGTTCCGAGGGGAGCGCGTCGATGTGAGCTCGCTTCGATCAATATGGTGGCAGAATGACGACGCACGCGTGGGCTTCGACGCTTCGCAACATGTACGGCTTGGAGCAGCACAGAGCATGTGCTGGTCGCGTGGTCAACTCCAACACTCCCCTGTCTGCTGTTGGTGTGTGATTGCAACAACAAGGGTCCGTGCGAGGCGTGGATCGACAACTCGCGCGTATTCGTCTCCACCGACTGTCACGCCGACTTCACGGACAACCCAGCCGAAATCCCGATCGACTTTTCGGTCTGCCGCGGTAACTGCACATTCGTCTTCTACCGGCTGGCACTGCAGAACCCCGAGTGGGAGGCACACAGTACGTCTTCGTTTACCTGCTGCTAGTGTTGCTGCTCATCGACCGCTGGCGTCGCTCACAGTGTCATGCGTTTCACAGAGCAGTGCGTATCGATCGTCAACCCAGGCAAGCCAGGCAGCAAGGTGTCTCCACGGCGCCTGGGCGGGATCAGTCAGTACCTGATGTCTGGCTTGGACTCGCTCTTCAGCAAGGCGGATGGAGAGAGCATGGGCAAAGCCTTCAAGTCGAGCATGTCTGCTGGTCTCGGTGGTCTCGGCGGCCTTAGCAGCCTCGTCGGCTTGCGAAGGTAGACAGCAATCGACAACCCCCGAGGAACAAACATCGGAGAAGCTGCTCACTCCTCAGAGACCATTCCTCACCGAATGAGCTGAGCCTGCTACATTGAAAGGCAATAAGCTGTTCAACAGAACTGGCAGCTTGGACTTGCGGGCCAGTCATGGCTCCAACTTGTTCATGGTCACTCGATCTCGCTTCTATCTCGAGTTCGCACCAAAAATAGTCTCGGAGCTGCATCAGAAGCCTTTGCGAGCACCACCTTCCTCTCTGCATCCGACCAACGACCGTCCAAAGACGCCATGGACTCCCGCGGCAGCGCGCTCAGCAGCGCCGGTGCCGCCATGATCATGAACAGGTTGGCCGGTCACCTCTGGCTCCATCATCATCATCATTACAGCACTCTTGTGGCCTCTAATGAACGTGATGGATGCCTCTCACCCCGCTCAGGTCGGCCAGGATGCCGCAGACGCTGACGCTAGACCACGTGTCGCCGGCCACGCGGCTGCTCGAGAAGCGGCGGCAGATGTTCGAGGTGCAGGAGGCGCTCGACGCACAGAAGGAGGAGTTCGCGCGGCGCGAGGACGCCTTCCACCGGCGGGAGGACGGGCTGCGCAAGAAGGACCTGGAGCTGCAGGAGTCGCTCATCAAGTTCAACAAGTTCCTGCAGGAGAACGAGTCCAAGCGCAACCGAGCCGTCAAGCGCGCGAGCGACGAGGTCAAGCAGCGGCTCGTCAAGGAGCAGGAGGTCGTGCGCCTCAAGGAGCAGCTCGCGCAGCTGCAGCTCGAGAGCGAGGCGCTCGGGAGCCAGGTCAAGAAGAACGTCAAGTACATGCGGTACCTGGAGCTCGTGCAGGAGACCGTGCCCGAGGACTACCCCGAGGTGGCCGACCTCGTCAACCGGTACCACACGCTCAAGGAGACCAACCGCGACCTGCTGCGCAACCAGGCGAGCCACGAGGAGGAGAACGAGAGCAAGCGCGTCGAGTTCTCCACCTTCCAGAAGGAGCGCGCCAACGAGATCCTCAACTTCAACAACCAGATTGCGGCGCTGCAGCGGCGGCTCGAGCTCGAGGAGCTGCAGGGCGTGCGTATGCAGCACGAGGCGGACGCTAGTCTGCGGCAGACGACCCAGAAGACGCTCGCGCTCGGACAGATTATCATGGCTATCGGCAACCTGCTGCAGCGCTCCACGAGCGGCATGCACGGCCAGATCCTCAAGCACATGGAGGGCCGGTACGCAAGCTCGCCCGAGTCAGTCAACACCAGCGCCGGCGCTGGTGCGATCGGGAGTGGCGGTGCATCCGGTGGCGCTGGTGGCAACAACAACAACGTCAACGGTGGCGGTAGTGCATCGACGGCCGGGAGCATCTCCGAGGCGGATGTGATCCACCACGGACAGCGCGCCATGGCAGACCTGGACGTGGTCGCAGCCTACATGGTGGACTTCACGGCCATCGTGCAAGGTCGGATCGACGCCCAGCGCGCACACAGGAAAGCTGCAGCAGCGGCAGCGGCGGCGGCTGGTGCTGGGCAGTACTCTGTGTCAGTGACAATGGGGACAGAAGCTGGCCTCGCGCACAGCACCACAGGGTACGGCGAGTCGAGCGCAACAATCCACAGCATCGGCAGGTAAGCGCTCACACCGCAGCTTCGACAATGTCCACGCCATTCTTTTCAGAGGATAGAGTCAACAGCACAGTCGGTATGACAGCACCAATCCAGCACCTTATCACTTCTTCGACGACGACTTGCGCTTGCTCACGGCTTTTGCCTTGCCGCTGCCATGGCCACCTGTGACCACCGCCATGCTCGTCTTCTTCTTTTTGAAAAACCGCGAAGTCGTCGTCGTTCCAATTGCCGCTGTCTTTGGTGTGGATGTGCCGTCCCCGTCATCCCCTCCATCGTCATCGTCAATCACCACAACATCTTTGTCCTTGAGAACGCCCTCGGCCCCACCAGCCTTGACCGTTGTTCTCCCCTCGACAGCGGAGCGCAGCCGCTTGCTTTTGATTTTGGCGAACTTGACTTGATCATCGTACGACCGGAAGAAATGGTCGATCCGCGTTTGGACGGCGCGGCCTGGCCCAGAAGCATTCGCGGCGGCAGCTGCGCGCTCCATCAGCGGAAGCAGCGCACCATCCGTCTTGGCCTGGTCCCAGCCAAACGTGCGCGTGCAAAACTCACGAAGCCCCGCAAGATCCGGCAAACTCCACGAGAAACGATCCTCCGACTTGTCGACCTGTGGACTCAGGTACGCTTGGACCACATGGTTATTCGGGAACGCTTCTCCAAGCTCCCACTTGCGTCGAACACTCGCATGCGTGTACTCGAATCTTTCTCGCGGCGTCATTTGTTCCAGCTCAGAGTCCGTCTTCTTCTTCCTTGACGCGGCGCGACGAGTCTCCTCGGCCAAGTCAAACGACTGGACCCACTGCTTGAACTCGCGCAGCCCATCGATGCCTGGGAATGTATTCACGACTTCCGTCGCGTTCACAATGCCAATGCCGCGCACACCATCCGTGTAGTCGCTGCCGAGCAGCATTGCCAGCGCGATAATGTCCTCGCGCGAGAAGCCTAGCTCCTTCCGGATGTCCTGCGCATAGAACGCCTCGACAAACTTCTGGTTGTGGAAAATGTTCTTGTACACTTTCTTCCCGCCAAACGGGAAGATGTCGCTGTCATCCGTGATAATGCCGTTCACGAGCCCGAGCATCTCGAGCGCTGCGCATTGCGCCTCCGCCTCCATCGGACACACAAGGTACGGCACCCCAAACAGCCGCAGCAGCTCCATGACGTCCTGTACCATTTCGTCGTTGACACCCTCCACATCGCGTTGCTGCCGACTGCGCAGCTTTTTCAGCTCCCGCTGCTCACGCTCCAGCGATTGAACCGTCACTCTGTCATCGTCAACCGATGCTGCAGCCGACGCGATCGCTGTAGAAACGTCGACGGAGTCCGAAGCGTTTGGAGAAGAGTACTGGAGATAGCGAGACTTGTTGGATGCTGATGCCGTCGATTCTTCCTGGAGTGAATCCTCCAAAGCCTTCTGAAGCTGTTCGTCGCTCACATCGCCGTCTGCTTTCCCGTTCTGGTTGTCTACAGTTGGCGTTTCAGCCTTTTCCTCGTCATCCTCCACGGATAGGTCGATCATTTTTGCTTTGCTTGGACTACGTTTCCCAGGTGATGGCTTCTCTCTGCCGGGAGTCAATCGGGTTGGCGTCCAAGGTTGGCCAGATTCCAGTGGTCCAGATTTCAGTGGTGAAGGTTTCTTGCTGTGCTGGGTATGTGCTTCAAGCGCTCGACGCACAGCACCAGCTGCCCATTGTCTATTGTCACACATATGCCACACCATAGTCGTTAGCCACGAAGTATGTGCGACGCCAAACCACCACACCACAAGATTTACGTCAAATTGGACGCTGTGACCATGGCCGATTGCAACGCTTCTTCTTTGAGCAGGTTCAAGTCCTCCTCCGCCTTCGCCTCTTCGATTTCGCTCTTCAGCGTCAGCATCATGTCGTCCCCGCGTTCTTCATCGGTTTCGCTGTCGGACAACTCAATACTTTCAGGGTGAGAATCAACGCGGGGAACGCTTTCACCGGAGCTTTCGGGATTGAGGACAATATCCTCCTCCACTTCGAGGTTGGTCGCATCGCCAGCCGTCGTCAGTTCACGCTCGGGGATGTGCGCAGTAGCAGCGTGGTCGGAGGCGGAAGCTAAATCACTTGGTACGGGCACGTTGGAAGACTCATCAACATCTTCCCACTCTGAGTTATTGGCAAACAAGTTGTTAGTAGGGAATATCAATGTCGTGGTGAGCAACGGAGGCAGGACTTACCAATATCGTCATCGTCGTCACCGTCACCATCAGCGTTATCTTCGCCAATTAGCTTCTGGATACTTTCTTCGTTCGTTTTGACTGCTTCTGGATGCTCCTTGCTGCTCGGCAACGTCCCCGTTGACTGTAGCTTTGCGATAGTCCCCAGAATTTCCTTTTCGCTGTTGTTTTCGGTGATGATGACTGCAGAAGCGGCACGCTCCGCTGATGTGTTGGGCTTCGTATCGCTCGCGCTGTCAGATCTGCCAGCCTTGGCTCCTGCAACTAAATGTACCTTTCGTGGGCTGCCCGCACTGTCGCCGGTGCTTGTGCTACCAGGGAGTCCAAGCCGCGCGCGGCGAGCTTTCTCGATCGCAAGCTCTGGCTCGTGCTTTACCTGCAAATGATGACGCGCCAGCCAGGCAGATCGTGCTTCATCGACGTCCCACTGCACTTCTTGCTGGCGCATTTGCTGCTCTGCCTGTGCGGCAAAGCCCTGAATCGAGAAGTCCGACAGCGACATCTTGCCTGGATCTGGACCCTGTGGGGTTTGTCGCCGTCGCTTGTTCGGCATAAATCTATCGTCGAGTGAGAGACCGTATGTCTCTACTCCTGCCGCGCTAGACTCTGCCTCGGCAGTCTTGTCGATGTCTGTCATCAGCTCGCGTTCGCTGCGGGTATCGTCGTCCGAGTCGTCCGTGGTGTCATTGATAGCTTGACTTTGACGCCCACTTGATCCCGCCTGAAGACGGTCGTCGACCTTTGTGTCGTTCGCCTTTTCGTAAATGAAGAACTTGCTGCTGTTTGAGGCGATTCGCTTGCCGTGACCAACGATATGACCGCTGCCAGTTCCGGGGGATGAAGAGGCTTCTTGCTCCTGCAGCTCCTCCTGGGTCTTCTCGCGCCGTGCGGCTTCGATCCGTCGAGTCAACTTGACCGTCGCCAAGAACGACGAAATCTGCACGTGCGAGTAAGCCTCGGGCTGTCCTGCGAGCGGGATGAACTTGTCTCGCACTTCCTGTCGCCGGTCCCGCAGGATTTTCTGCACCATGTCCTTCTGCAGGTGCGGCGGTAGCGAGAACACTGCATGAAGGTCGATCTTGCTGAGTCGCGACGTATCCAAGTCGATATCATCGACTGTCAGCTCCTCTTCGCTCTCGACGCTGCCCGCGTCATCTTCCACCACAGACTGACTGCGAGCAGCCGACGTGTGCTCCGCTCCATTCTTCCCTTCTTCCTCTTCATTTGCTCCGTCAACTTCGATCACTCGATCCGGCGGAGCAACCGACGAACTCGCTGCAGGCGGCGTCGCTTCAGGGATGAGGAAGTTCGGGTCGATCGCAGGGGCTGCCGCGCCGCCGCTCTTCTTCAGCTGCGAGGGGCACACGCGGTGGATCAGCTGAGTCCATCAGCACCTCACTTCATACCGCCTCACCTCTTCTCGGTGCATCTTGATCCGGTTGATCAGAATGCGCTGCGCCGTCTGCCGCAGGTTGGCCGCCTACTCGCCGCCGACCGCCACGCGTTAGCCGTCTCCCCCGTCCGTCGGTCTCTATCTATCTCCTATTTCTCTAACTCACGCACCTGGTTCTCCTGGCGCTTGCGGCGCTTGGCGGTCGTGCGCTTCTTGATCTCGGGCGTGTCGCCGTCGAAGACGAACACGGGCCGCACGCCGTAGAAGAGCAGCTTGGCCACGCGGTGGAAGGTGCCCACGAGGTGCGCGTTGCGGATCATGTTGCCCTCGTCGTCGCGCATGGCCTTGACGAACTGCGTGAGCCAAATGCTCGCGTCCACCGCCAGCGCCTCGCCCGCCAGCGACTCGAGCTCCACCTGCCGCCCCACGGGCGCCAGCAGCACCCACAGGTTCTGCACGCCCATGACGTCCTCGCTCTCCTTCCTCCTTCGGTACTTTCTCCTTGTGTTTCTTCTGGACCACAACAGGAAGTGAGCGACAACTGCAACAAAATACGAGGGAACCGTGCGCGAAAGAGCTATACGGCCACTTCGGTTTTGATCAAGGTTTGTAGCCAATCATAGTCACTGTTAGAGCACATTTTCAGCCAATCAGAGAGTTTACATAGTCACGACAAGTGTTCTTGAAAGGTCGCGACGCTCGAATGGCGAATGGAGCGGCTGGCGTCGGTCAATGGAGCGGTTGAATGCGTTGGGCAATCACAGGCGGCGGGTGTTTCAGGACGCGCGCGACGCCCGCCGCGGACTGTTTGGAAGCGCCGAGATGGTGCCCGTCAAGGCGGGCGACGTGATCGAATTCGCGCCGCTCCAGGATGCGGACGGCGGGCAGCTGGCGACCGGCAAGGTTGTGGACGTGGACGCCAGCGCGGCCGAATGCGTCGTTCAGCTGTCGCCGTTCGAGCCGCTGCAGCGCCTCCGACTCAGTGACGCGCACTACAAGGTGGGCAACCCCAATGCCAGCATTGCATGAGGCTCTGCCAAGCCATTCACAGCCTTGCGCCATGCTGGCAGGTCGTGTACGAAGTCGGTGAGATGCCGAGACTGACGCAGGCGATGACAGGTTGGGAGGTCGAGATGATCAATGCTGAGACACAGCAACATGAATCTGCTGTCATCAAGCGCGTCGACGCGGAGATGAACTGCGCGCTCGTCGTGTTCGGCAGCGGCCAGAAGGAGTGGATGGACCTGAGCATGACCAAGCTCAAGGTGATCGGCCGCCCGTCGCTTGAGGCTTCGATCGACAATGCTGCTGACGACCAGGTCTTGGTCGAGAGCGATGTGTCCGTCTATGGGGGCAGCGGACGCACCATGCAGGAAGGCATCCGAGCCGACGCTCAGCTGATCCCACCCATTAAGATGCCGGTTCCGAAGCTCAGTGTCCCATTGCGACCACTTCCATCGGAAGAGCAAGCGTCGGCGCGGCGAATGTCGACGTCGTTCGTGCCCATGGAGGCTCCGAGTGTTGACTCGGAAGAGTTCGACTGGTACACGGAAGGCGGTCACGTCGAACTTTGCGACGGCGATGGCGTCTTCCACGAAGGAGCTGTGCTCTGCTCCCGATCCCAGATGCATGTCCAGCTCTTCAACGAGAACCGACAATTCTTCGAGGTCTCCATCGCTGTGCAGCCATTCAAAGTCGTGATCCACGGCCTCTTGACCCTCAAAACGATCCCAATGGGACAGCTGGTCGACGTCTACTCGCCTATGACCGGAGGCTTCAGGAGCGGCACGGTTCTCAAGACGGCAGAGCTTGGACGCTTGACGCCGATCAGCTTCCCGCCCGGGAAGGCAGTCGAGTGGCTCGACTTGTCCTCACAGACGTTCAAGTTAGTATTTGTGCCTCCAGGATCGCACACACCAGAGAATCCAGCGAGAATCACGAAGGCAGAAACCCACGTGGATCGAAATCGTCAGACCAACAACACGGCAGATTCCTCGCCTGGCCACAGATCTCCGCCGCGTCACTTCCGTCGAAGCGCGCAATACCCTCACCTTCATCTCGGTCAGAGAGTCGAGCTGTTCGACGACGACTCCAAGCAATACCTCAAGTACATTGTCACCAAGGTGCTTGACGTGGGAGCGCACGAGTACATCTTCGAGCCTAATGCGCGGTCGTCTTCAAGCTCATCTCCAGTGAAAGGTGTGCAAATGGGGGCCGATCCCCCACTCATGGGTGCTCTGCCTCAGCTTCGGTGTCGTCTGCCACTCCAGACATCGCACTGGCAGGAATACCGAGAATTTCTGACTGAGCAGCGCGTCGATGTGTACGACAAAATCGGCAGAAGCGTCGTGACCGGAAGAGTTATGGAGGTATCGGCTACTGATGCGGAGCCGTCATTACTTGTACGCTACAAGGACGGCCGGAAGGAGTGGGTGTTCCTCAGGTCGTCAAAAGTCAAGCTGCGCCTCCATGGCCATGGAGGAGGAGGCACAGAATCGTCTGGCGCGTACTCACCGCTCAAAGACCGAGCAATTGACCCGATGCATCTGCTGCAATCGTCGGGTGTGAGTCTCGACGAAGGTGCTCATCCACAGCTGATGCCAGACAAAAGCGAGCAGGAACCGGGTAAGAGCTCATCCGATGCTGATGAACTCTTTACAGCAACTTCTCAGCAGCCATCTGTGAGGTATCGGCCCAAGCTCAATCGCCGACTCAGCGATTGTCCGAGCAGAGATCTCCCAGCCCACCAGCCAGTGGGATTTACAAACTCCTTGAGGAATGTCGTCTCCGAGGAGAAAGAAGTCTTAGACATTGATCTTGCAGTCGACCACGACGGCTCGAGAGAGTTGGCACCGATCCCCACTCACCGGCCAAAACTCAATGGACGGCTGAGCGATTGTCCAGGCAGCGATCTCGCGCCGCATCAACAGCAGCAGTTTGCCGCGCCACATGGAAACAGCTTGTTGGCCGAATCAACCACCGATCACATTCCCGAAGAACGCAGTGGGACGAATGTTCTTCCAACGGTCAATCCCATTGATCTCGGTCAGCTCGTGCGAGTTGCTCCAAGCGACACAGATGAGGGGACGGAGAATAGTGATGCCGTCCGCCTATCACAAGACCAAGCGCCAACTGCTACCATTGAAGCCCCATCCGACTTGGATCTATGGACAGAAGAGATGGACTCGATCCGAGGCATCATCCAGTATGTGCACGTGCTGACTGGCATCAAGCAGCTCCCGCGACCGACGTGGCTCCGACGCATCGACCCTGCTTCAGGCAAGTGTTTTGCTGTTCATACACCGACAGACGCCGTGATCGAGATTGCGACCGTTCCTCCAAAAACAAGCGGCCGATCAAGCGCACGAGGTTTATCGTCCTCCGGAAGAGTTACGCTCCCTGTTGGTCCGATTGAGGCTGTCCGAGCCCAAGCGTCCTTCGATCAGCTGCCGAAGAGCGAATTGCCGTAATGCAAAAGACTGTCGACGCCTGTAATGGCGCGTCAGTGATACATCCTCACCAGTATCATTCGCACATTCAAAGCTGCCATATATTGGAACGGAAGTTCGCCACACTCACGCACTCATGCACAGTCTGGTTGGTCGGTTATTGCCAATCAGTCTGCTTGACGACGCCGATCCCGCTCGCTAAGTCCGAGGAACGATCAACAACAGCGAGCGGAGACCTCCGACCGCTTACGCCTTCTTCTTGCGTAGGGTGCACTCGCCCAGCTCGTCCGAACCAATCGCCGACTCGGACGAATCGGCACTAGCCGCAGCAGTCGAGGCCGTCGGAGATTCCGTTTCGCTCGAGCTCAGCGCCTCAAAGCCGACGGTGCTGGAGCTGGTAGTCGCCACCGAAGTCGTCGACGTCGACGCCGTAGAAGCCGACGAACTGTTCGTCGAGCCCTCCAGTGGCACGCAGCTGACTGTGATGGAAAGCAAAAGCACAGAATCCACGTTTGTCAGACAAACACGATCAGCCAGCACTCGACCAAGCAAAAGCGAGGTAACTTACTGTAGACCTGGAACGGCGCGAAGTGCGTCGCAAGCCAGTAGAACGTCAGGCGGCTCTTGCCGACGCACTTGTCCTCGTCGTACGGGATGTCGATACCCTGGTAGATGCGGCAGTCCTCAGCGAACGCGACGACAATCTCGTCGTCGCACCAGGCCTCGCACGGACCCGGATGGATAATGTCCTTGGCGTAGTTGCCGTACTCGATGTGGTCAGGCAATGGCTGCGGGTCTGCGTCCGGGATGGAGTAGCCACACTCGGGGGTGCCTCCAGCCGGACGTTCGTCCTCGGTGGATACGACTTGGTACTGCAGGATAAACTCGCGCAAGCTGCTCGGGTTGAGCGTCGCGAAGTTCGTCTTGAAGTTGGCAGCGTTTTGTTCAGCATCACCTGTCCAGTAGTCCGACTCGGGCGGGACGTCCGTCGACGGCACGACGTAGGCGTAGTAGTTCTTGTAGTCGGTCGTGAACTTGGTCTCCGGGAGCAGCATGTAGCCGTGACCTTGGACGGATGGGAGCAGAAGCCCAGTGACGGCGAGCGCCGAGGCAATGAGAGCAAGAACAGGTTGCATGATCGAGTTGAGCTGCTGGGTCGAGCGTGGATTGAGAAGTGAGCTGGACTAGCCGACGCGCTTGGCGTTGGTTCTGCCAGGGAGATCACTCCGACTTGGGCGTCCAAGAGGAGGTAAGCGCTTGACACGCTAGAAACCAGGTCATCTCGAGGACGGCTGCCGATCGCACAAGTTGTATCGGTTTCTGCTCATATGCCGATGACCCACGCCTCTTCACTCCCAGCTGCAGTGCCCGACGGATCGTTCATCCTGCAAATCGACGCTGTGAACTGCAACTCGTTGCTCTGGTGACGCCTTGAGCGCGCTGTTTGGACGCTCGGGAGGGATCGCCGCACGATCCAGCCGAGCATCGGGAAGTGATTAGTGCAGCCGCCCATCCCGAGTCCCGTCAGCGGCTCGTCAGATCGCGCACGTTAGGGTTGTGGACTCATTGATCGTCATATGAGATGACGATAATCTTATGACAAGGTCCGACCAGTGAAAATGCCTTGACCACGTGCTTGGATGACCAGGAAGAACCAAGCGCATCGTCTCAAATCAACCGAGTCGGTTGACGCTGATCGAGTGGAAGGCACCGCAACGAAACGAATGCAATGTTTTGCGAACTCAAACTTGCCATGTATTGAAAACGGCACACGCCTACACTCAGTCACCTACACGCAGTCTGGTCGGTCTCCCCTTGCCGACCAGTCTGTCTGTCGACGCCGATGCTGTACGTTTATTTACGAAACGAATACAACCCAAGCGTTCTCACATCTTCTTCCTCTGGCGCACGTTGCACTCACCGAGCTCGTCAGCACCGATCGTGGTCTCGGACTTAGAGGCGGTGACCGTCGCCGACGGGGCCGTCGTGGCGCTAGGGGTGAGAGCCTCAAAGCCAACAGTTCCAGAGTTGGTCGTCGTCGATGTCGTCGTCGACGAGCTGTTTCCCGTCGATCCCTGCAGCGGCACGCAGCTAACTGTGGTGGCAACACAAGAACGGTGAAAGTTAGGAGATATGCCGTGGCGATAATGTCGTTCCTTGCCGACACCAACAACGTGACTTACTGTAGACCTGGAACGGCGAGAAATGCGTCGCGAGCCAGTAGAACGTCAGGCGGCTCTTGCCGACGCACTTGTCCTCGTCGTACGGGATGTCGACGCCCTGGTAGATGCGGCAGTCCTCGGCGAACGCGACGACAATCTCGTCGTCGCACCAGGCCTCGCACGGACCCGGATGGATAATGTCCTTGCGGTAGTTGCCATACTCGATGTGGTCGGGCAATGGCTGCGGCTCCGCGTCCGGGATGGAGTAGCCACACTCGGCGGTGCCTCCAGCCGGGCGGTCGGAAGGCTCCGAGGACACAATCTCGTGCTGCAGAATGAAGTCGCGCAAGCTGCTCGGGTTGACAGCCGCGTAGTTCTTCTTGAAGTTGGCGGAGTTCTTCTCGGCGTCACCTGTCCAGTAGTCCGACTCGGGCGGGACATCCGTGGGCGGCACGACGTAAGCGAAGAAGTTCTTCTTGTCGGTCGTGAACTTGGTCTCCGGGAGCAGCATGTAGCCGTGGCCTTGGACGGACGGGAGAAGGAGGCCAGCAACGCCGAGCGCCGAGGCGACGAGAGCGCGAACAGTCTGCATGATCGAGTTGAGCTGCTGGGTCGAGCGTGAATCGAGAAGTGAGCAGGAGCGTCGGAGGCAGAGCCGAGTGCCCCAAGTCGAACAGCAAGAGTCGAACAGCAAAGGAGAGACCGTCGAGCATAGGACCTGCAGTGGACTGCCAGTCCAGTCGAGGGGGTATGTATGATAAAGAGCGATAACGTGTGGAGCCCATGGTGTCGCGCAAGCGACAGCCCCCTCTCCTCAGACGGAATCGAAGATCGAGTCATGTGTTTGTGCTCTACGCCGCTTCATTCCCAGCTGTAAAAGATATGACCGCTTGTCGAACACTGGCCCGCATCAACTCGGTGACAGCATCTGTCCTTCCAGAACCTTGCGGGGGATTATGCCTGCTCGCTGCACTAACGTCTCTAATCATTGTGCCCTTCAAAAGCGTAAAAGTATGACAGACTCTGTCGACTTTGTGACTCGACAGTGGTTCTGCACGAATGAACGCGCTGTTTAGTCCCTGCGGACAGTGGTGATCACTCGAGTGACAATGATCAGCACCGTCGCGCATCACGCGTCCCGTAAGCGCTTGGATGTGCACCATCGGGTCGCGCGTAAAGGTCGTCATCTGCCGGGACCCCAGCCGCTACCGCCGTTTTTCTCCGCTGCCGTCATGTCGACTCGATACTGGCGAGCGCAGGCCTCGGAGTTTACTGCAGAGGACGAGCGAACACCCACCACCGACACTCACGAGCCGCGGCGGTATCCGGTGGTGACATCTGGAGACGGCGAAACGCACGACGGCTCTTTGAAAGTGGATGTGCACCCCCAGTTGAAATCCTGTCGACGGATTGAACGCCAAAGATCAAGTGCGCGAACAAGCAGACCGAGTGTCAGGCGAAGAGACGAGAGAGGTATGTAGAGGAAGGCGGCGTTTTCCTGTTCGGATGCGTCTGGTGGGTGATCGCGGCGCACTCTTGATCTGCAGAGGCCAGTCGGTGGCGCTTGCAGACTGCAAGGTTGATCCCTCTACAGTCGAGCCAAGACCCGATCGACTCTGTCGACCACCGCTTCGACTGTGTTTCCGTTCGTACTCTTCGAAGTAGGTGAGACCGCGGGGTCGTCTGGCAGGGCGGGCTCGGATTAAAGCACTTTTCAATCGCGCTCTCAGCCCTCAAGTACCTCCGACTCGAACGTTATCATCAGTGCCAGGATGAAGATCGTCGCTGCCTCGAGCATCCTGCCGATCGTCCTGATCTTCCTGCCGGCGGACCAAGTGAACGCCCACGGATACATCTCCCAGCCCGCCGCGACGTACAAGTCGAACGGCAAGATCCAGTTCTACACCGGCTTCAACGCGGAGGTGGACGCGTCAGTGAACGCGGGCTTCTCTGGCGGCGTGTACAACCACAGCCCGGAGGAGAACACGGCGTCATTCACGGAGCACTGGGCCGCCACGGGCTACTCGTCGCTCAAGGAAATGTGCGACCCGATCGCGACCGACTACGGCTGGTCGGACACCTCGGCCACGCCCGTCGACGTGAGCAGCATGAGCGAGTTCTGGTGGCAGAATGACGAGTACGACGAGGGCTTCCTCGAGTCGCACCACGGCCCGTGCGAGCTGTGGATCGACAGCACGCGCGTGTGGCACTACGACGACTGCCGTGGGTCCTTCCCCGGGTACCCGGCCAAGATCCCGACCGACTACTCGGCGTGCAAGGGCAACTGCCTCGTGTCCTTCTACTGGCTCGCGCTGCACTCGTCCCAGTGGCAGATCTACAGTGCGTCGCGCCATGCATGATGGTCCATGGCTCCAATCGCATCGTTCTAACGCTATTCACATTGTTTCTCAACTCCGCAGAGCAAGCCGTGGCCATCACGAACCCGAATGGAAGCGGCACGGCGTCCTCCACGGCCACGACCACGACATCGACGGCTACGTCGACGACTGGTGCGGAGGCCGACTACACCGATGACCTGGACGAGGACGAGGACGGCTGCAGCCAGCGCCGAATGGACCGCAAGATGCGCCGCCGCATGCTGCGTGCGAACAAGGGAATGGCCGGGAAGAGCAGTGCGTAGAGGGCAAGGAATTGCTGCTTCGATGTTAGATGTCCGAGCCGTGAGTAGTGCTCGGAGAGAGCGCATTGCTGTTCGTAGACGTCTTTGTGCGTAAAAATGAGAATCGACATGTGATCGCGGCCCACTTCAACAACCACTTCATTCAAAATGATCCTAACACTTCGACAATGAGTGACAATGAAGCATGGAATGACACATGTGAAGTATGTTTTGTTTTGTTTTATGTTTTCCTCATACTGCCACACTGCCAAAGGTGTCGGCTTCGTCAATGCAGCGGACGACCGAATCGAAGATGAGACCCACTTCCATCGCGGATCTCCACCTATCAAACGCCTCTGCTCGTCGCTTAGGTAGTGCCCCACGGGCAGGGCGTGTCGTAGCCGTTCTCGACGTTCTTGCTCGTGTCCCAAATCATGAAGGACGAAATCTTCTCGCTCAGCCCGTCGGTCACGAGGTTGGACGGCTGGTCGGCGTCGATGGCCCACCAGTAGGCCTGCCCCTTGCAGCTCGGCTCCAAGTAGAAGGCGATGTACGAGCGGCTGCTGTCGTCGATCTCGCCCGTCGTCTTGACGCCTTCCCACTGGATGGAGGCGGCGCGCTTGTTGAAGCAGCTCAGGTTGTAGCAGCGGTTCGTCTGCGTGATGCCCCACGGAAAGTCGAGTCCGTCCCACTTGATGTGGCGGTAGAACGTGACCGTGCCGAACCACGCGTGCACATGGTCGACGAGCACGAGCACCGTCAAGCACAGCGCGAGCAGCAGGCGGAGCATCACTGGAAGCGACATCGCTATCGCAGACGGAGATGGAGGCACGATCGGGCCAAATCGAGAATGACCCAGCCCAGTCAGCCTGAACACCCTGCTCTCCGTGAAGCAGTACCGAGAAGTCCAATGGCTTAGTGGAAGCCCCAGATACATGTGGCAGCTTGATTCCTCGCCCATTGATCGCGCAGCGGCCGCCAAGTCCGCCAAATGATTTTCACGTTGACAAGCAAACACCAGAATCGAGCGACCAAGTGGTTTGTGTAACTATCACAAAGGAACCAAAATTTCATTTTCAGCCAATCATACGACGTTATTGCTCCTTTTTCTTGTCTTTTTAAACGATTTTCACTCAATCAATAGTTCTCACTGCTTGATCTTCCGAAGCGAGGATTCACTTGAATTCAGTATCCAAGACAAGCATTGACGCCAAGGATGGTGGCGGCCGGCCTGCTGCTCGGCAAGCGCGCGCTGGTCGTGGGCCTCATGAACAAGCACTCGATCGCGGCCAGCGTGACGCAAGCGCTGCTGGCGCAGGGCGCGCGCGTCGTGGTTGCGTCCAAGCTGCCGCTGTCCGCGAGCCAGCGCACTGCCTGCGGGTTCCGCGCACCGGACGCCTCGGCGCTGCGGTTCGCCGAGTGCGACGTGCAGGACGAGGGCAGCATCCAGGCGCTGGCCGAGACCTGCGGTGACGCGTTCGATGGTCAACTCGACGTGCTGGTGCACTCGGTGGCGTTCGCGCCCAAGGAGGCCTTCCCGGGCGACCCGCGCGGGTTCCTCGGCACGAGCAAGGCCGCGTGGACTCAGGCCATGGACGTCAGCGCGTACAGTCTGGTGGCGCTGACGCGCGCGGCGTACCCGCTGCTTCAGGCCAGTAGGGGCGAAGGGGGAGAGGATGGAGCCGTCTCGGCGGACCGCAGCGTGATCGCCATGACGTACGCTGGGTCCACCAAGGTGATGCCGAGCTACAACGTCATGGGGCCGGCCAAGGCGGCGCTAGAGGCGGCGGCCAGGCAGCTAGCGTTCGAGCTCGGGCCAGACGGGATCCGGGTCAACTGCGTCAGTCCAGGACCGATGAACACGGTGTCGGCGCGAGGCATTCCGGGCATCTCGGTACGGGATTCGAGAACGAGAGAGAGAGAGAGAGAATGATGTTGGTGTTGGTGGTGCTGACCGATTGTATTGTGCTTCAAAAGAGAATGCGCAAGTACGCGGCAGAACACACGCCACTGCGACGAACGCCCGTGAGCGGTGACGTCGGTGCAGTGACCGCGTTCCTGGCCAGCGACTTGGCGTCGTCCATCAGCGGGCAGACCATCTATGGTAAGAGATCGGTCGCTGTGCCAAAGAAGAATTGTTTCTCACAGACGCACTCTGCTGTCTTTTTTTTTCAGTGGATGGCGGACTGAGTGCAATGGCTCCGTATGTGCGGGATGTGAGCGAGGCGTAAGCCAAAATGGAGTGAATGCAGGGACGATACCTCGTGGTGATCCAGACGACACGTTGTGGTGAGGGACTTTAGAGTGAGCGAACAAGTGACTGTCTTGAAGGCATTTTCATTCAACTGTGAAATTACGAAAACGACGCAAAACAAGCGTTTTCTTGTGCTTCGATTGGTCAGGACGACATCTCTAGAATGCATCGCAATATCCTACCAGGTGCGCTCATCAAAGTCTCTTGGAGGATAGACCACCCAACTTACTTGAGGACGGAGTAGACGTGCTGGTCGTAGATCTCAGCGAAAGAGCAGTTCGATCCGTCAGGCATGGTCTGATCAGCGACCCAGCAGCTGTGCCCAACGTTGGGCACCTCGTGGATGAACAGGCCGCCGCGCTCATCCAGCGTCTTCAAGCCGTACGTGTTGTTCACGTACTCGCGCGTCTCCGTCATGTTGAGGATCGTGAGGTTGGCGAACTCCGTGATGATCTCTTCCAGAGTGTCCACCTCGCTCGTTTGCCCAAGCACAGTTGCTTGCCACGGCGTCACGCGCTCGTCCGCAGGTGAGCCAAAGAAGTGCGCCTCCTCGAGCTTCAGGAAGTTCGCCTTGCGCTGTGCCTTGGCGTCCTCACAGATGGTGTCGTTCACAGCACACGGGTTGACGTTGTTGACGAGCGGTAAGTGTGGGTTGGCAGCGGCCCACGACTCGAAGTGCGGCGAGCGCAGAAGGTTGGGCTGAGAGTACTGGTACTGCCACTTGGGGTTGAGCAGGTGGAACTTCATGAGGTCGTACTGCATCTGTCCGTAGGTCTCGTTGAGGCTGTAGGCGGTGTAGTCGAACCCCGTCGAAGGAGGAAAGACATACGAGTTGAACCCACTGAGAGCGTACGTAGCCTCCGCGTCCTGCGGTCCGAAGAAGACACCGTTCTGCACACCGGCGAGGCTGATGTACTTGCGCACCTTGTGGTCGTCCCACGTCTCGATGACTGAGCGCGAGATCTGGCCGCCCTGGGAGTGGCCGATGAAGACGTAGCCGTCGTCGAAGGTGGTGTTGCCGGTGACGATCTCTTCGAGTTGGGCGATGGCCATGGGTACCTGTGACTTGATCGAGATGAAGGAGCAGTCATCCTCGCAGAAGGTGAGCGGGACGACCACACGTCCCTCCGCAGTCAGGTTCGCGACGTAGTTGGCGGCGTTCTCGTGGTTGCCTGTGATCCCGTGGAAGAAGAATACGGGGAGCTTGGACGACGGCGAGTTTTCGGCAGCCGTGCCGACTGCGACGAGCGCGAGAAGGCCTGAGAGGGAGGCAAGCGAGCGGAAGACCATGGTCAAGCGAGCGGAGGCTGGGTAGTCGCGCTTGGTCGAAGGCTTGAAAAAGGCGTTGTGTGATCTCTGGAGCCGATCTCCTCCATTCCCCACGTTGTAATGGAGATGGTGTGGCAACAGTTTATGCTCCAAATGTTCAACTCCAACAACGCAGCGAAGATCCAGTCGTGTACCGGGACAAAGGCGCGGCGAGCAGCCATAGACACGTCTGTGCATGCCGTCTGCATCAAGCAATGTCATCGGCGTGTGCCTCGCACGCACTGAATGGATCGACTGTACTAACAGCAGCGGGTACCGTCCGCTCCGGAGATCGGGGCTCAACAAGTCAGTTGTATGAGGAAAGGACTTGGAAATCTGTTTCGATTTGCCCGGTTGGGTCTTTGTGCGGGAACCACAATCGGCTCTTGGCACCGTAATCTCCATGGCGCCGTCGCGATGGATCTGACATGCAAACGGCTGTTGGAGGTGGCAAAGGATTGGGACTTTGGATACATGCACCGATGAGCAGCTCTGTCACGGAGCCTTCGCTACAGTACTGCTGCTTGGGTTGTATGGAAACAGTGTCGGGTCAGAGCCTTCGCCATTCTAAGCAGCTCACTGCTCGGACACGTTCACCCAGAGCTGACATCGCAGAGCTGTGCTCCTCTCGGTCGTCGGGGCAACGGGGTGTGAGTGTAACTGGATGCAGTCCGTGCCGTGGTGCCTCATACCAGTCGCGAGTCTGCTTGAAGACGAGGCGTGGCTCGCAAATCCACGAGGAGCATTTTCGCGCTGTCGCCGCGACCGTGCGAGGGTTTGTCTCGTTCTTGGAATCTCGGCGTTCAGGCACCGTGAGACCACATCGCCGCAGCCTGGTGAATCAGCTTCGGTGCATTAGCTAGACGTTAGCGTCTAAAATATATTTCAGACTTGATTTCGCTGTGAAAAGTTGATGTTGAACCGGCTTCGTCTTTCTCGTGTAAAGTATACCATACTTACTTGACGTGAAAATAATGGATTCCCACACCAAGAATCGCGCTCGACTAGTTGGATGCACAGCCGCTTCACCAGTTCCCGCCGTGGACGCGGCGTGCATTTCTCGTTGCGTTGATATGTGTGGACAGCCACAAAACAAACAGGTGGGTGGTATGAACAATGGCTGACCCCTCGAGCCAATTAGCCGAGCGTGCGTGTGCCCACCTCCATCCATAAAGAGGGCGAGCCGATCTTCGAGGTGGTGCCGAGATGCGACCACCGCCAATTTTTCAAGAGGTGTCATCATGAGATCGCGTCTGAAGGTGGGTTTTGTGCGCGACTATCGGTAGAATCTCCCGTCGTGCGCGCCTGAAACCCTTAGACTGCCGATGCTGGCCATCGATAGCCACAACACATTTCGAGCCATACCTGTCAAGCACGACCACCTCCAGTCAGCAGACATGGTCTTCCGCACATTTGCCACTCTCTCGGGTCTTCTCGCGCTTATTGTTGGCGGCGTGCGTGCCGACGAGTCGACGTCGACCCAACTCCCCGTATTCTTCTTCCATGGCTTCAGGAACGGCCATACCCGAGCGGCCAACTACGTCGCGAACCTGACTGCGGAGGGACGTGTGGTCGTCCCGCTCACCTTCTGTGAGAACGAGTGTTCCTACGAAGCCATCAAGTCTCAGATACCCATGGCCATCGCCCAACTCGAAGAGATCGTCACCGGCAACACCACCTTCGACGACGGCTACGTCTTCATCGGCCACTCCCAGGGCGGCCAGATCTCGCGCTCAGTCATCGAGA
>JAADYH010000351.1:0-24035 GCA_023338125.1 Phytopythium aichiense | reverse complement strand
CGCCCCATCTGCACCGACACCAGAACGAACGCCGACGCTCAATGATTGATGCAGGCGACTGCAGGCCGCAATGGGGACGAATGCGTCGGTAACTCGCCGTCGTGCTTGCTTAGTGCAGCCGAAGAGTCCGCAGCGTCTATGCGTTCGGCCTGCGACGAATCGCTTTCCCCAGCGAGCTGCAAGGCCTCGTTGATGATTGCGACCGACTTTGGGCGAGATAAACGACGCGACCGAAGGCGACAAGCCCACAACGACGACTACAGATCTCCTGAAGGACAGACCAGCACCATTGGCATCGCTCTGCCATCGCTTGATCCGCCGCCATAACACTGGGAGCTTGCGGTCAGTCCATTGACGTCCATTTGAAGGCGAGCGGATCCCGTGGCGCTCGACAGCCACACAGAGTCGCTCGTAAAAAGTGTCGGTGCGGCGACATGGAGAGAGTAATTACGCATTGAAGTTGAGTCCATGTGTCACGGGTCTCGATTAAACCAGTACAATACTCCATCATACACTGAACCCACTGATTTAAAGACCATATGGCCGCAATTTCTCTGTGACCTGGCTCTTTTCTCGCACGAAGTTGCATCTCCCGCGCCTTTTCGAAAAGTGCCAAGTTGAGCTTTCGCTTTTGACCGACAAACGTCGAAATCCCGCTGGGCATATCAGCGCAGACCGACGCCTCCCGACGCCCGACAAATGCCCGCACTCCCATCGCGACAACGCTCCGACGCAGCAGCAATGCATACTAATGGTCCGCTGCCGTCGCCAACTTCGTTGAGCCTCTGCCGCCGTCTCGAAGTCGAGTTGGGCACCTCCCAGGAGGCCCTACCCCTCTATTATAAGCCGTCCCACGCTCCCCCCGCCTCACTTGCACTCACTATGCCTCGGACAGTCCGAATTATGACCGCAACAAAAGGCTCAAAAGAACCGAAGAAAAACAGAAGCCGGGACACCATACAGTTTCCCCGTCACCTCCCCCCTTCCATACCCAACTCAAGTCAAAATCCGCCTCTAATGTAAATGTACCGATTCCTGTGAGCAGGCACTCACACCCAAAAGCGAGGCAAAGTGCCCACGTGACGACCAGGAAGGAAGCGCCGCGCGCGAGCCGCCACCGCCGCCGCCGCCACCTCCTCGCTATTTATACCTCCCCAAGCGCGCGCGTGGGCGTCCCAGGTGGTCTCCGCGCTGTTCCCCGCGCGTCTCTCGCCTATTTATCCGGCCGCAGGACGCGATCACATGGCGGCCGTCGACGTCCCGTCCCGGCCGAGCCGCAAGCGCCCGCGCGCCGTCTCGGCGGCCCGGGAGCCCGGCGCGACGGCTCTAACGTGTTCCCAGCGTCCCGCTACACCGCTGAGGCCCGCGCTGCGTCCGCGGCGGCGTCCTAGGCGTACGTGGGGTCCGCGCACGGCCCGGGCCGCCCTTTCCGCGCTGGCGGCGTGCGTGGCCGTGTTCGCGCCGCCCTGGAGCGCGGACGGCGCGCTGTTCCCGGTCGTAGGCGCCTCGGACATCCCGGTGGACGCGTACTTTACGTTCAACGGTCAGCACTCGGACTTTGCGCAGCAGTACTACGTGCTGTCGACGGACGAGAACGTGATGAAGGGCGTGGACCAGGTGGCGACCATCTCGGCGGGCGACCTGCCGAGCGACATCGAGAGCGAGCTCGCGACCGTGTCGCTCAACTGGGCCGACCTGCCGGGGCTGCTGCAGCGAGCCATCCTCTGGGACTACGGCTACGCGCTGTCCACCGCGGGCCAGCTCGCCAAGGTCTACACGCGCTGTGGACGCACCATGGCCGACATCTTCGTCCCGCGCAAGGCCGTCGCGCGCATCGGCTGCGACGTGCGCCAGTGCGCCTACGACGCCGCTGACGCGACCAACTCTAGCAGCGGTAGCAGTAGTAGTAGCAGCAGTGACTCACAAGCCTCCTCGTCCGAGGACGTGGCGTACCGCAGCGGGACGTGCGACGTGAACGCGCTGACGCGCATCGCGCTGTGCGCGGTGGACGACACGACCGTGTCCCCTCCGTCGTTCTCAGCCGTGTGGGGCGACGGCGGCTCGAGCGACTTCATCCCGTTCGTGACAGCGCAGCGCCACGTGTGGAGCATCGCGAGCAGCAAGACCGACAGCCTCATGTTCGCGCTGCACACCATCGTGGACGAGGTGGCGCTGAACCAGTGCCCGTCGTCCCCGGCCATGGTGATCCCGTGCGCGGCCTACAAGTCCGTCAACGCTTCCCGCTTCTGCTCGCCGGAGCGCGGCGACATCCTCTCGGCGTGGCTCACCAAGTACGCGGCGGACCACAAGGAGGACAAGACGTGGCTGCTCGTGCCGCTGTGCATCGTCGCGTTCGTCAGCGTCGGCGTCGTGGCCGTGTACAGGTACAAGGCGGCCCTGCGCGACCAGAACCAGGAGCTTGTGGACCAGTTCATGCGCGAGAACCGTCACCTGTTCGACAACGGCTCGGTCGAGGCCTTCCTCGTGTCGCGCCACTCGGACGAGGATGAGGACGACAGCGACTCGGACGACTCGGAGAGCAAGATGGACGAGGCAGCGCGCAGGTACGTCCGCTTCCAGCGGCGCCGCAGGTGGAAGCGCAGGAACCGGCGAGCCCCGAAGCGGCCGCGCGGCAGCAGCGCCTCGCTGTCGAGCGGCGGCTCGAGCTCGGACGATGAGAGCGTCCACAGCCGCAGTCCGGGCAGCGTCGGAGATGGCGAGGACAGGAGCGACGACGACGATGACGACGTTGATGACCTTGAAAGTGGCCGCCATCGCACCGGCCGTCGCCGACGAGGGCCACGGGATGGCGCGCTCAACGCGGCTGCGTTCGAGTACTTTGACGCGGCGATCGGACTGTCGGCGTCGGCCTTTGACCCGCTGTCCTCAAGCGCCCGCGTCCACCCGCTGCGCACGCCGCACGCGGACGCGGCCATGACGCGCATGCTTCGGTCGTCTCGCCGCAACGAGCTGGCCATCCGCAGCTTCCGGCTGTTCGAGTCGCACAAGAAGATCCGGCGGCTTCGAGTGCCGCTCCGCGAGCTGCAGCCCGTGCGTCTGCTGTCAAGCGGCTCGACGGGCGAAGTCTGGCTCGCGATGCACGGCTCCAAGCAGGTCGCGATCAAGCAGCTGCTGCCAGTCAAGCGCCGCGTGCTGCGCGAGATGGAGATGTTCCTGGCGGAGGTCTACCTGCTCGCTCAGCTCAAGCACCGCAACATCGTGCCGCTCGTGGCCATCGCGTGGAACACGCTCGAGCACGTCGTCATGGTGCAGGAGTACATGGAGGGCGGGGATCTGATGGACTACCTGGCGAGTCAGCGTCCTTCGCCGAAGCAGGCGGCGCCGGCGAGCAGCCAGAAGGACTCGGCGTCGCTTTCGTCCGCGTCGTCGTCGCACCACTCGATCACCATCCCGACGCTGACCAACAACAACACCATCGAGCCGTTCGCGGCCGAGAACCGGTCGTTCACGTGGAGCAAGCAGCGGCTGCAGATCGCACAGGCGGTGGCCTCGGCGCTCAAGTACATGCACGCGCTGACGCCCAAGCTGCTGCACCGCGACGTCAAGTCGCGCAACGTGCTGCTGAACGCGCACCTGGAGGCCAAGCTGAGCGACTTTGGCATCAGCCGGCGCAAGTACCAGCTCGAGGACGACGTCGAGACGAACAACAACCTGTCGGTGGCGGGCACCATGGCGTGGACGGCGCCCGAGCTACTGCTGGGCGAGGCGTACACGGAGAAGGTGGACATTTACTCGTTCGGCGTCCTGCTGTCCGAGATCGACACGTGCCTGCTGCCGTACCACGACGCCGAGTCGCTGGCCGCGCGGCTCGTGCAGCACCCGCTGCGGCTGATGAAGAAGATCGTGAACGAAGGCGCGCGGCCGCGGCTGACGGCCGACTGCCCGCCCAAGATCGCACAGCTCGTGGCCGCGTGCGTGCACCGCGACCCGCGGATGCGTCCGAGCGCCGGAGAGGTGGTGGCGCTGCTGGCGGCCGCCATGCCCGGCGAGCGCGGCCTGCTGTCGCGCAAGAGCTCGAGCTTCGTGTCGTGAGCGGCAGGTGAGTCGGATGCAACGCGATGGACGCAGGTATGGTGCTCAATACAGGTCCGCATTGATCGCCCCTCTCAGGTTCCGTGTGACGAGTGCACGCTCGCCACTGGCGGTGCCCCCAGCCAACCACTCGTCGCGTATGAAGCAGGTCACCGCGCGGCCGCAGCGTTCAGCGCGCGGCTTGAAGCGACGCGCATGGAGGAGGAGGAGGAGTCAGCAGCCGAGAGGACAGGCGCTCATATCGACGCGTCTGAGTTGTCGCCAGCGCGCAACACATTCCTCTGCCTGTCCTCTGTGCCCATCGGCCCATCCTCCCACCCCGCGGCGGCACCGCGCGGGGTGTCGACGGCCGCCGTCGGTCCCTGCGCGGCCGTCGGGATCGGAAGCGCGGGCGGCGCGTCGGGTCCGAGGGGCCGCGCCGCCTCGCCGCTCGCTCCCGTCCGTCCGTTGGTCGCGGCGCCGAAGCACTCGGAGAACGCGGCGACCTCAAGCGGGCAGCAGCGATGGAGGACAAGGCGGCGGCGGCGCGCCAGCTGCAGCACCAGCGGCAGCACTGCACCCAGGCGAAGGCCGCCATCCGTCTGTGCCCGCGCTGCCAGGGCCACCGCACGGAGAAGCAGCTGTACAACTCGTTCATGGTGCTCGAGCGCTCGTGCGGCGCCTGCGACGGGCTCGGCGTCGTCTCGGACACGCCCGACGCCGCCACCAGCGCGTGACGGAAGCGACAGGAAGACGGGAGGCGGAAGGCAGAAACGCGGGGTGGGCAAGGAGAGCGCGGCTCGTTTACTACTATATCTACACGGTGTGCGGTTCTCCACGGGACGGCGACGGCGATCAAAAGCGGAAATGGCAAAAGCAGGCTTGAGGCTGAAGACTGGAGGCTTGAGGATGGGGTGATGGTGGATCGGACGGGGGGGGGTGTACGCTGCCGGACGCGGCAGGTGGCAGGAGTCGAGTGGCGGACGCTGGTCGGTCACTCGACGAAGAGCAGGTTGTCGAGCCCGAAGTCCTGGTGCAGCATCTGCTGCTGCTGCTGCTGCAGGTGCGCGGCCGTGCGCGGCGTGGGCAGTCCGTGGGCCGCTCCGCCGTCCTGCCAGTCCATGTCCATGGGGAAGGCGGCGCCAGGCTCGAGCCCCGCGTTGTGCGCGTCCAACGCCCAGGGCTCAAGGAAGGCGCCGTGCATGGCGGCGGCGGCGGTGTCGGGCCGCGCGGGTGCGTCGTCGAAGGCCTTGAGCCCCATGGCAGCGGCCAGCGACGCGCGGAAGCTGCCCACGGGGGCGGTTTCCATCTCGGCGGCGGCCGGCGGGAAGCCGAACAGGAACGCGGCGCTGCGGGGCGTGGCCAGCAGGTGGTGCGGCGGCAGCGGCGGCAAGATGAAGGCCGACGAGGAGGAGGAAGAAGAGGAGGATGCAGTCGCCATGGACGGGCGGAAGGCGTCGTCGCAGAAGGCCTCGAGCCCCGCGGGCGGGCCGGCCGGCGCCCCCGGGCGAGCCAGCGACTTGGCCGGTGGCTGGTGCGAGCTGGCGGCCCGCTGGCGCAGCGCGCGCGCCAGCGACGACGACGAGCCGGAAGCGGCGGCCGCCGGGCTGCTGTACACCTCGGGGGCGGCGCACACGGTGGCCGTGTCGACCGGCGCGCGCTGCTGCTGCTGCTGCTTCTTGCGGTGCGCCTTGGTGATGCCGTTGCCGACGACGCGGCGCGGGGGCCCGGCGGCGCCGTCGAGCGGCGCGTTGGGCAGCGGCGAGCGCATGCGCCAGTGGTCGCGCACGGCGGCGCGCGCGGCGTCGGGCGGGAAGCAGTTGTGGCTGAAGGTGCACACGCCGCTGGACTGGGTCTTGGTCCACTTGCGGAAGCCGAAGTTGTTGAGCTGCCGCTGGAAGCTGGCGAACTTCTGGTGCTTGAAGTACTTGGGCAGCACCTCGCGCTCGAAGCGCGGCATGTCGAGGATGTGGAAGGCCGTGAGTCGGTGGGGCACGAGCTGCTGGTTCTGCACCCACTCGACCACCGACCGGTCCTCCGTCTGAAGGATGGCGTACAGCGAGCGGAGGAACTTGGGCACCTTGTAGGCCGGCGCGGATGCGGGCCCGGACGGTAAACTACCGGATGCGGGCGGTTGACTACCGGGTGCGGATGGCTTTGGGCGGGACGACGACGGCATGGCTGCGGACGGATACGCACGGACGGACGCACGGGTGAACGGATTGGTGGGGCTGCGGCCGGGGCCGGGAATATTGCGGAGTGCGGGCGGAGGGCTCGCGGCCAGCGGGTGCGGCCGTCGGCGCGGATCTTTTTCGGCCGAGGGTGCGGACGGGGACGGGACAGACGGGACGGGCGGGACCTGCTAAATTGATACGTACAACCGAAGCGAGTCAGGTGCCGCTGGTGCGTTACAGTATGCACTTTTGGTCTGGACGCGGGGGGTTGAAAGGTGGAGGAGGGTGCAGAGGGCAAAGGATGCACTTTCCTCCGAGTTGTTGTGATGGACCACGCCTGGGGTCCCGCCCATCCTGCGCGTCCCACCCCCGTGCGGCTTCTCGCACCCTTTCGTGCGCGCACTCACGCGTTTGCTTGGCTGGCTGGCTGCGGACTGCGGACTGCGGACTGCGGACTGCGGATGGACTGCGGACGGACTGCGGACGGACTGAGGGCTGCGGACCAATGCGCTCGCAGGCTGCGGACGACGCCGCGGACGCACAACGGGGCGGAGGGCCCAACTTTTACATTCGATTCGGGGCATGGGGCGATGGGGCCGGCCTGCACCCCTGGCGTTTGCCGCGTGGTGCGGTCGAACGCACGGTACGCCGCCGCCGCCGCGTCATTGCGCGCGTCAGTCTGGGAAGTAACGGCGGGGCCGATCGCACACATGAGCAAACCCCCCGCGTGGGCGGTCCACAGTCCTGTTCTGATTGATTTTGAGGCCTGACAAGCGGACGACGGACGGACGTCGCGCAGCGAGGCAGCGCGGGGCGTTTCGTGAGTTCAGGAGCGGGGAAGTACCGTCCGGAAGGTGTAAATTAATGGATCTTGAAGGTGCACCGTTCTTACACTTGACATTGAAGTGCGTGCTACATTCACAAAATCGAAGCGGCGCGCATTGTGACAAAAACAGGGCTAAAACAACGAATCGTTTTAGGACATTAGGACTTTTTTTTGCTGATGATACCGATGGAAATGAGACCGGTTCGCGCATTTACACGTTAGTGCTCGAGCATTCAGCAGCGACGCGAAGCCGAGGAGACCAAGGTGATCCGTGTCTGCCTCGTGGACACGCCCTTTTGCGGCAGTTCAGAGGGCGGAACACGATCGCGAGCGGCGCCGCCGACAGTCCGGTGCGGACGGCCGCACGCATAGAGAGAGACCGGCATCCCTCAGGGATCGCGAGCTGGTTTGGGATCAGGAACGGGCCGGACGCGAACTGACTTGTGCGCGATGACGTGCCCTTTCACGCGGCCGCGCATACACCTGCACTGGCCACACGCGGACACATTCACAGTTTGCTTCCTGAGATCAACTCGAAAGAGGAAGCGACCACCCGGGCGTGTCTTCGCGCCTGCATCTCGCAACCCAGCAGCCTGTCGCGGTCAGACGGACACGCCTGATTGTTGTCATTGTGAAGATGCCATCTGCTCTCTCTGTTCGGGGCTTTCGCTGCGTGTTGAAGGGGCCATCACCACGCTGTCCCATGGCGACAGGCTACCGCCGTTGATTTGTAAGTCCTGCCCTTTCACGCGGTAATCTCTCACTCGGTGTTTCACACGACGACCTGTCATGAATGAGCAGGACAGCCCACGTCCTCGTGACATGGGATCCCCAAGACTCTCAGCATGATCGTTGCGGGAGCACCTTCGTGATTTTTCATGCCAGCAATCCAGCCCACATTTATGGTGATAAAAATGTCATAAAAAACTAAAAATAATCGAACCGGGCGACTGGACGATCCACGTTGCTCGCGGAACGTTCGTCGAGCGCGCAATTTGGATCCAACCTTGCTTTTATTGACTGAAATTCAACGATTCAAGTCTCATTTCTATAAATGCGCAAAAAATGATTGGCTGAGTGAGTGAATTCTCATTCGTGCAAATTACAAGAAAGCTCGTGATTGGCTCTTGCTGACGAATCAATCAACAGCATTATGAGAAGAAAAAATATGATTGGCTTGCACGGAATGATTTGATTGGCTTACGCACAAGCGAATCAAAAGCGAATCAAAAAATATCAATCGTTCGATTGGATGAGAGCAGCCCTACTCGCACAATACAGATATCAGGTACTGCATTGTGCGATTAGGGTTGGCTTCAATCCTGCTAAAATGATATTGTTTATTTTATGGAGCGACAAGGTCAACATTGCGTCTATGTGGTCCACAAAACAACGACATTTTGCATTTTTTGCGACACCATGCTTTTCAGAATTTGCGGTTTCCGTTGTGCAGAAACCGAAAGACGGTTCACCGATTTGTTGCTTTTGCAGTGGTGAGAAACAAGTGACGTGGATGAACGCGAGCTGTTCCTTGCGCGGAGCGCAACTTTGGAACCTTCAAACAGATTTTCAGCAAGACAGAACCCTCATATAGAATGCCGCACTAATTTTACGCCTTTACTGTAAAAACAATTTTTTTTTTTACACACTTCGATCTTCTTTTTTAGATATAATGAGGAGTGCATTCCCTCGACTGTCTTTTATTGCTTCAGTCGACGCGACCGGTCACTATGTGTGTTCTCAATGGCGTTGCGGCAGACAAGATCGTTTTGCGGTCGCACATGTCAACCAGAATTTGGCTTCGCTGCATTGCGGCTATGACACGCAAACAGCAAACACATTGCTGGCAGCATTTCTCTGAATGCAGTCGAGGCAACTGCAAGACTGTGTGTGTGGTTTGCCATCACTGTGTACTACATCCATTGCTTCAGTGAACATCATGCAGAGCCACATTTCGTGCTGCCGGAAGGTGACCAAGGCTAATTGGCTGTCTCATGGTGTCGACAACTATCGATGTTGAATCAGTGCCAAGAAATAGAGAACCAGAACAGCACCTCGAGTCCAGAGCGGTTCAATCAACTAGGCTGGCACTTCCATGCGAATGCGAACTATCAAGATGATCGTCGTACCCCACAGATTGACGGTGTATACACGACTAGAACGTGACCAACATATGCACAATGTCTGCATGTCCACAAACGGTGCAAGATGACTACAGGGTAAATTGATCGCACCGATATCGTCGGATAGCTCGGTATCCTGTGAATTGAGGAGAACACGACTGGGGTCAACGCCACTGGGGCTGCTTGCGCCGATGTTGCTGTTGAACTACTAAACCTGACGCTCGCTGCACTCGTCGAAGTTGCTATCGGCACCAGAGATCGAGGAATCAAGTTTGTCACCAAGTTGAGGTGTTTGCAGAATTTATCCGTCGATGGTGTCTTCGTCGTCTCTGTCATCGCTGAAGTAGTCTGATTTCTCGTCAAACTCCGCCGCCTGTTCCCAGCCTCCTTCATCAGGATATGTGATCAGAAGCCGTCGCGAGAGGAGAGCCTCAAGCGCCAATCGATAATTGTTCTTGCAGCCACTTCTCCGACGCATAGCACTTGCATCGCTTGCATGTACACTGGTCCCAACTCCACTTGTTCTTGATTTGGTCTGCGATCATGTCGACGATATCGAGAGCCCGCACCAATTTCCACACGCGAATTGAATTCTCGAGGACGCATTCGCGGATGCGATTCATGAGACGGTGTATGCTTGTGGTATGTTCGAGCATCCGTCATGGCGCAAGTTGGTGCGTTTGTGTGTGGGGGGGGACTTATTCACAGAACGATCTTATCTTGCAATCGAAACCATTTTGACAAAAGCGGGTACTCAAGAATTATTTCAGGATACCCGGTTTTGGCAGAAATGTCATTCACCACGCTTGAGTCTCATTCGACGGAGGTGGATGTCGATAGTCGTGGTTTTTGGTGACGCGACTGCGCAATGCCTGCCCGTCCGTCCGTCCATCTGATGCCCCACATCGTCATCCACCATCCGCACCGGACTCGCGCTCCTGTCCGTTCGTCGCCATGGCCGGCGCTCCCGCTGCGGACTCGCAGCCTCCAGCGCCGCGTCCGTCAGCGCTGGAGGCCAAGCTGGCGCGCGCGCTGGACAAGCGGCGCGCGGTGGGGACGCTGCGCGCGCTGCCGACGGCGCCATCGCCGTCCGACCGACCGGCAAACCACGTCGACTTCTACTCGAACGACTACCTGGGCTTCGCGCGGTCTGCGCCGCTGCGCGCGCTCGTGGATGCCACGCGGCGCCAGTGTGAGGGCAGCAGCGGCGCGGACGCGGACAAGAGCGCGGGGTCGGCGCCGCTGGGTGCCACGGGCTCGCGGCTCATCTCGGGCAACTCGGCGCTGGCCATGCGCGTGGAGCGCGAGCTGGCCGCCTTCTACGGCAGCGAGGCCGCGCTCGTCTTCGCCTCGGGGTTCGCGGCCAACCTGGGCGTGCTGTCCAGTCTGCCACTCGCCGACGACTTCATCCTGTACGACGAGCTGGTGCACAACTCGTGCCACGAGGGCATGCGGCTGAGCCGCGCGTTCGCCCGCGGCGGGCGAGCCGGCGGCCGCGTCGCCTCCTTCGCGCACAACGACATGGCCGACCTCGAGCGCAAGCTGCGGCGCGTGCGGGCGGCCATTCAGTCGGACGGCGCGCAGCAGGACGCGCACATCTTCGTGGTGGTCGAGTCGCTGTACTCCATGGATGGGGACACGGCGCCGATCGCGGACGTGCTGCGCCTGTGCGACCGCTTCGGCGCGTCCGCCGTCGTGGACGAAGCGCACAGCACGGGCGTCTACGGGCCGCACGGCTCGGGGCTGACGGCCGCGGCGCTCGCGGATGCGCCGCACCTCTCGCGGGCGCTCGCGTGCTGCGTGTACACGTTCGGCAAGGCCATGGGGGCCCACGGCGCGGTCGTCTGCGGCTCGCAGGTGCTCGTGGACTACCTCGTCAACTACGCGCGGTCCTTCGTCTACACGACGGCGCCGCCGTTCGACCAGCTCGTGGCCATCGCGGCCGTGCACGAGTTCTGCAGCAGCCGCGACGCCGACGCCGCGCGGCGCACCTTGGCCGCGCGGATCCGGTACTTCCAGCAAGCGGTGCGCGCCGACCCGCGCGTGCCCAGGGCCGCGCTGCTGGACAGCGACTCGCCCATCCAGGGCGTCGTGTCCGCCGGCAACCACGCGGTGCTGCGCGCCGCCAGGGAGCTCGGCGCGCGCGGGGTGCACGTGGTGCCCATCCGGTCCCCGACCGTCCCGCGCGGCGCCGAGCGGTTGCGCGTCGTGCTGCACGCGCACAACTCGGAGGAGGAGATCGACCGGCTCGTGGCCGCGCTCGCCGACACGTTCGCGGCCGCCGGGCAGGAGGAGGCGCTGCCCGCGTCCAAGCTATAGACCAACCAACCTGCAGGACGTGCCATCACCAACCATTGAGACTCACGTTACCCGGCGTCGACGCTCTTCTATCCGCACGTGTGCGCCTCGCCCTTGACGTCCCCGCCGTGCCGTCCGTCCGCTACACGGCGTTGTCTAACCGCGCGGCGCCGGCGCGCAGCGAGATGCCGGCCGAGTCGGCGCCCGAGCCACCGCCGTCCTCCCGCGCGAGCGCCGCCTTGGCCATGGCGCGCTGCAGCAGGCGCGCGCAGCCGACGTTGCCGCCGGCCTCGGCGACCGCGAGCGGTGCGTGGCGGTCCACGTCCTCGCGGAACGGGTCGGCGTGGTGGTCCAGCAGCAGCTTGACGCTCAGCGCGTGGCCGCCCAGCGCCGCCAGGTGCAGCGGCGTCACGCAGCGCTCGTCCTGCACGTTCGGGTCGGCGCCTGCCGCCAGCAGCAGCCTGTCGTTGGTCAGGTCCACGCGGTCAGTCTCCTCCCCCCATCACGGCATGCAGAGGAGGGGGCAGGGCGAGCGACGCACCGGACGCATTCGTTGTGGCCGCCGCGCGCGGCGTAGTGCAGCGCCGTGAGGTTCTCGCCGCTGCGCGCGTCCAGGTCGCGGCCCGAGGAGCCGACCCAGCGCTTGACGACGCGCGCGTTGCCCGACTCGGCCGCCGCCTGCGCGAAGCCTGGCAGCGCGCCGAGCGCCGCCGAGCCGTCATCTGTCGCGCAGCACACGAGCACATGGGTCAGTTGATTTACAGAGGCTCCACAGCGCCGGAAGCCGCGAGGGAGACGCACGGATCTTGCCGTCGCCCTTGCCGAAGGACGCGCGCTTGGAACGCAGCATCTTGCGCGCCATGTGCTGCAGCTTGTCGCGCTGGTACGAGGACGCGGCCACCACGAGCACGAGCAGCAGCACGCCGACGATGGCGATGCCCAGCGCCAGCGGGTGCAGCCGCGGCGCCTCGGTGGCCACGGGCGGCGCGTGAGCCCAGCCGCCGTTCATCACTCACTCACCCCGCGAACGTCTCTTGGCGTTTGTATCGGAGTGACAAGCTGACGCGTGGAAAGCGACCCGTCAGGCTGTTTACGGGGATTTCCAGGATCTATGCGGTCGTTTTCGGGATTTTACGATCGTGTGAGGGATTTCTCGTGGAATATACACGAAACTGCAAGGCTCTTTCTGTATTTAAATGGAAATCGGGGCTATTTATGTAATTTACTGAAAGGAAAATCGGATTGACGTCGCCGATTCGAGACGTCGAATGGACGAATGTTTTTTTTTTGGGTTAGAATCATGCTAATACTTTTGGAATATGTATGAATAATACACATTCTGCTGTGTCATACATTGTCTATCAAGGACTCACAAACAGCATAATCTCACTTACCGAACAGTTGCTGGTGCGGCAAATGGACGCCAACGACCTGTACGCGGGGCTGCAGCTGCCGTCGGCGCGGGCGGCGGGCAAGCGGCCGAGCGGCGAGGCAAGGGCGGCGAGGAGAGATGCACCTTCCCACTCTTCAGAGGATGCAGCGGCACCGAAGGAGGAGGCGGAGGAGCAGCGGCCGGCGAAGCGTCAGCGCGTGGTGGAGCTGCCCGAGACGCTCGACAAGCTCAAGCGCTATATGGTACGCGCGCTGTGCTCCTTGGCGTGTATGGATGGATGCGGCAATGCTGCACATGTCGGTATTGACGGGGATGGTTAGCTGGTGGACAAGAAGTTCCCCAAGGCGAGCAAGCTGTTCACACAGCTGATCGACGAGAAGCTGAGCACCGAGACCAAGGAGCTGTTTCTGACCGCGCTCACCGAGATGATCGACGCCAAGGGCAGTCAGTGGAGCGGGCGGCAGGAGTTCGCGGCGCTCATCAAGGCGGTTCTGTCCAAGAAGGCCGTGCTGCTCGGGGGCGAAGACAATAAGGAGCCTGTTGAGACGCTGCTGGGCCGCTGGCAGTTCCTCGCCGTCACGCACGCGCAGCTCTTCACCGACGACACGTACCAGTTCGTCAAGGCCGCCAAAGCGGTGAAGCTGCGGCTCGAGCAGACGCTAACTCCGCAGACGGATGGCGACGAGGACAAGACCTCAGCTGTCCAGGAGGCGCTGCACTCGGAACTCATGCCGCCGCTACGCACCGTCCACGGCAAGCTCAACGTGGCGTGGGCCTCGAGCATGGTCGAGACGGTCCTGGCCGTGTGCACGCGCCACCGACTGGCGTTCTGCGCCGCCGACCGCGAGACGGTGGATGCGTGGACCAAGTCGGTGCGTGACCGCCGCAATGCCCCGACCGTCTCGCGCTCAGCCGCCTCGGACGCACGCCGCAACATCGTGGCTATCGAGGCCGGGAACGCGTCACAGGCCAAGGCCAAGGTCGGCCGCTCCAACCACCCGCTCTTCAACAAGGGCTGAGTCACGTTCATTCAAACCGGGTTTGTGCCGTGGGACCCCGTGCAGTTCACAGGTCACAATGCAGCCGACGGGAGGTGTCGGCATGGTCCTTGCCGGAGCCAGGTTGAACTCTTGCATCCTCGCTGACACTGGTCCTCTTCGCACTGGGCACTGGGCACTGGGCACGAGGTTCCGGGATTCCGGGATTCCGGGATTCCGGGAGAAGTAACTGGACGACGAATACCTGGTGCATTTTCGACTCGGTCTCTTGGGAAGCGAGCAGTCGAGAGAAGAAAGGCGACGCCCTGTGCAAGTTGGAAGAAGGGGGAGCATCGCTCGCACTCTGCTCAAAGCGTGAAAGGAGGTCATCCATGGACAGCACGAAAATGGCGAGTCCATCAAAAAACGAACGACCGCATATTCAAGCGCTTCCGGGAGATGCTCGGGACCACGTGCCTCGGACCCACTCGAGCCACCACCACGCCAACTTTCCTGCGTTGTTCCATATTGAAGGAGTCGACTCGACAATGGCTTGGAGTTGCCACAGTGACATGGATTCACGGAATCCCGTGCCCAGAGCAAAGAAGCCCAGTGTGTGCAGAAGGTCTCGAGGAGCATCGCCTCGAGACCACCGATACCTGCGGTGGCAACGCAGCAAATTCTCGATCTTGACTGCAGCTCGATCGGCGGGTTCTCGATCTCCACGGTCTGGGATGCCAGCCAATGTGCTGCGGCTGTGGAACCTTGGTGCGCCGACTCCAAACAGCGCCTCAGGAATTTTGGGCGTGCACGTGAGCGTCCATGCAGCGAACGGACGTGCAAAATTGTCATGAACTTCCATGTCGCTGCGGAACCTGATCATCCTTTCAAAATTTCGCCATGAAACGTCGGCGATCTTGGCGTCTTTCTGCCCCCGAGGCTTCGCCACAGCAGCCCAGTGAATTTCCGAGCGTGTGTGCTGTATGACGCCAGGGGGCTCGCATTTCCGAGTGGCGTCAAGGACTCCCGCCGCTCTGGCGCAGCGAGAGCAGCAGCATGGCAGCATGTCGATGGCGCCTGGATCGACTTGCCGCAGCTGCATCCGCTGCATTGTTTCACTCGATCAGAGGAAGATTCTTGACAACTGGTCGCACAGCAAGATACACGTCGGAAGAGCCATCCTTGAGATTACAATCTGATCGCTCGATCCTGAAGGGTCGCAAGTTGAACCCGATAGTCAATTCAGCATGCGGCGATGAATGGGTACACTTTGGCAGAGCGTGGCACTCTTCCTGCAAATCTAGATGGAGCTTTGCTTCAAGCAAATGCAGGTACAATACACTCAGCATGTCGAAGCGCAACATCATGGCGCTTGCACCAGCAGACGAGCGGATCGACAGGCGAAGTGGCGACCGGAGCACCCTTTAACGAACGGTGGCGACATCAGCTTCTTCCGACGTTTCGACACGCCAGTCATTCCGTTCTTGTGACGGCGTTGGCGAAGCCACGAGCTAGTTCAACATGCGGTGGGAATATTGCTGAATATCCTGGGGACCCCGAACTTGCATCAGCTTGGCGTGGATGGCAATCGGCGCGGAGAAATCTCGGGCTCACGTTCATGGGCGTGGCGTCCGACCAGCAGCCGGCCGTATCTTTGGTTCATAACATGCTGCGGTGCCTCGAGCAGCCTCCTGGTGGACAGCCGGAAGGCTTCAATGTCGGCTTTCGGCGCGTCGGCCATCACCTTCGAGTGGCCAAGCACATGGGCTGGCGGCCAACTGCTGGCGACGCGTGGATGTGGCACCGCTCGAGACGACCAGCAGCGCATGGCGCGCGCCTTGACACGTTGGCGAGCGCAGCCATACGGTCGCCCGCCACCTGCGTCCGTCCACTCGTCTTGTGGGGCGTCGCCTCCATACTGAAGCCCCAGAGAGCGCGAGAGTAAAAGATCGAGCATAGTGAGCGGCTGCTTGGCGTTGCTTGGCTCTCCTCGCCGCTCTCTCCCGTCTGGTTTACGGGAACTGCGGGCCTTTTCCACGCAGCGAAGGCTCCTCGAGGGCAGCTGCCCGCTTGCAGTTGGCGGCAGGATGGGCACGGACTGGGTATACTGGCGCCAAGTGCGGCTTAGCCGGGATTGCGGCGGCCAAGTGCCGAATTGGACAATGGGAGAGAGAAGGCGCCAAGAGATGGATACATGCTCCTCGCATACTCGGCGCAAGTCAGCTCGTGTTTTTGCCAACTCTTTTTGCGACTGTTCAAAACGGTTTAACCAATTGTCATCTCTCGGCCTTCTTCCTCACGAGAGGAGCGCTTTTTCCTGTGGCATTTCCGCTTTCGCGCTCGAGGCAATCGATCCATCCGCCACCGTTCAGCGCTTTGGGTCGCGGCCTTTTGCGCCGCGCCGACTCGCGTTTACCGTACGAAATTGCCGTGTCGGGTCTGTTGCTCCCTCGCACCGCCCGGGTCGGCGCTTCTTCGACCGTTCCGCCTGTTTTGCGGCCGAAACCGCCAGTGGGCAGGCAAATCAGAAGACAGGCCGCGGGCCGACCGACTGGAGGCTTCGCCGCGCTTTCCCCGCCGGCTTTTCCGGCCGCATTTCCCTTCCGGCGCGCCGACCGACGGACGGCAGACGACGGACGAGTATCCGGGTGAAGACGGACGGGCGGACAACGGACAGCAGCCAGTGACAGACGGATGGTCGCGACGACGAGGGCGATGCGGGCGGCGGACGCGCGCAACGGCCCGGAGGACGCCCCTGGCCGGCGTTCCGGTGCGCGGCGGCGCGTGCCGGCGATTGTGCGGTCCCCGCGGCGCGTGAGCCAGGCGGAGGCCGACGACTGCGGACGGGGTGGCGACAAGGACGCGGGGTGGCAGGGGGAGGAGAAGCCCAAGAGCGGCAGCAGCACGAGCCTCAGCACGTCGAGCAGCAGCGAGAGCATCAACGGACCGGTCGTGGCGCGGAGTACGCCCAGCACGGTGACGGGACAAGGAGACGACGCAAACAAGCAGCGAGGGAGTCAAGACGACGTGCTGGCTCCAGTGAGCGTCGCGCGGTCGCAGTCGCTCACGGTGTTCACGAACGCGGGCGTCTCCGTCTCGGCCAAGACGTCGACGCGCGACGCGAGCAACTTTGAAGTGGGCTCGCTGCTCCCAGTCTCGTTCCCGACGGCCCCGGTGTCGGTCCCCGCCATTTCGTCGGGATCGTCCGGAGAACTCGGCGAGGCCGAGCCAGACGAGGATGAGAACGAGGATCAGGCGCTGCGTCGACAGCAGCGAGCGCGGTTCAGCCGTCGAGCCATGTCGGACGAGTTCTCGCTCAGCCTCCTGCAAGAAGAACTCGGGTACCCGCGACGCAAGCTCTCGCGTACGGCGTTCCAGCCGCGCGTTTCACTCCCAGACCGCCGCTCCCGCGGAGGGTCGCTGGTTGAAGACCGTGCGAGCAGCATCAGCGCGGAGGCTGCTTTCCAAGAGAATCGCGCGTCGCTGATCACCAGAAGCAGCAGCAGCAGCAACAACTGCAGCGCCAAGAGCAGTGCAAGTGGGAGCATTGAGGGCTCGCCAAGCCGGAGGCACTCCATGCCCGAGCCGGAGGCGGAGGAGATGCGGCAGTTCCGGTGGAGCATGGCGTCGACGGCGTACGCGTTCAGCGGCTCGGATAGAAACAGTTTGTATGAATACGAAGACCAGCATAGACAAGACGACGCTGCCGCGACGACCAAGAGCAGACGGAAGAGTGACGTCGCTCGCCGACGCCATCGCCAGAGCAACTCCGATCGCATCAGCGCTCGGCAAGACCCAGAAGAGGAGGATGTGGAAGACAACAACAATGAACAAGAAGACTACGCGGACTCCAATGACGAAGGCGACGAGGACGAGAACTTCATGGACTACCGCGTGGCCTCCGTGACTGGCTACAGCCGCGACGCAGACGGCATTGTGTACTACGAAGTGATTGTGCGCTCGAACGAGTACGGCCCCCTCTCCGCCTACAAAGTGCGTCGGCGGTACTCCGAGTTCCGGGATCTGCATCAAGCGCTGTCACAGATCATGCCCGTGTCGACGACACGCCTGTCGTCCATCTCTTCAATGGGTTACCATCATCGCAGTAACGACGACGACGCGGCGAGTGACGCCGATGCTTCCGGCACTCCGTTCGTCGGTCTTCGCTTCTCCAGTGTGGAGACTCCCTCTCATGTCGAAGAGGCGGCGTTGCCGCCGTTGCCCGACAAGGGAGGTCTGTGGTCCTACCTGCAGTTCGACAGCGTGCCGCTGCTTGAGCGCCGAGCCAAGTACTTCCACGCGATGCTCATGGCGGCGCAGCAGCACCCCGGCGCGCGTCAGAGCCGCCTGCTGAACGATTTCGTCGGGACGCCGCCCGACCTCGTGGCGCTCAACTCGTCGATCGCCAACAGCTACGTGAGCCTGCACCGCTTCGCTGCGCCGCGCCTCAGCATCTCGGTCGAGGTGCAGGAGCGCAAGCAGAAGGCGCGCAGCATCCGCCTGCGTCGCTCGTCGCTCGGCCAGCGCAACTCGCTGCCGAACAACGCGGGGGTCTAGCGGTGCGGTGCGGTGCGGTGCGCCGGTCAGCGTTCGCGCTTGAAGTCTATAAACGAGCGCCGCTGAGCCGCGTCGCTCCACGCCGAGATCGAGTCGATCCAAACGCCTAACGGGCCTGAGTCCTCCTCCATGGCAACCTCACAGAGCCACGGAGTCGGCCCGTCGATCGCTGGCCGCCATCTCCATTTTCCATTGAGACCTCCATCCACCACTCCAACCGGGAAGACCAGCCTGTACATTAGCGTCCACCATAAAGCAAAACCCAGAAATAAAGTATCTCCGAGCTGCGTTCAAGCGCGCTTCTCCGCCCAGACATTCGCCGCCAACCCGCCGACCGGTGTTCGTACACAAGACACGCCGTGCTCTGAGGTTATGCGCTGTCTGCCTGCCTGCTCTACTGCCATCTCTTCGCGCCTGCCGGTGGCTCGAGAGAGAAACGAGACGCGCGCCGTCTACGGAGGCACGATCTTCTTGACGTAGTCGGCGATATCGGCGTCCAGGTACTCGCCGAGCTCCTCGCGCGTGACCCACAGGTAGTCGCTGGGCTTGCTGCTCCCCTCGGGCAGGGCGACGTCGCCCGCCACGAGCTGCGACTTGTAGAAGAACACCTTGGTGCCGTCGAAGCCGCCGCTGGCCGCCGCGTCCTCGTGCAGGTACTTGACGTAGCCGATGGGCGCGAAACCCAGCGGGTAGAGCTGCGCGGCCTCGTCGCCGCCGCAGGCCTGGCCCACGTGGCGCAGCGCAGCGTCGCGCATCTTCTCGCCCTCGCTCTTCTCGCCGACTGGGAAGAACCACTCGAACTTGCCGTCGTCCGTGGCCTTCTTGACCAGCAGGAACAGGCGGCCCTTGAGCGCACGGTTGAGCGACTTGCGGTTGTTGGCCGCGTCTGCATCCGCGAGGACACCGTCAGTCAGTCAACCACTTGATCACTTGACCACCAAACACAATCAACGCGGACGCACCGTCCTCCGTCTCGCGCGGGGCCAGCTGGAAGCCGGCGCCAACCTCCTCCTCCGGGTCGTCGGGCGCCGTCGGCAGCGGAGCCTCCTCGGGCGTGATGTGGCGCGCGCCGGGCTCCATGAACCAGAAGCCGTCCTCGATGCGCTGGCTGGCGCGCAGCGCCATCTCGTGGTCCAGCTGCTCCATGTCCTCCTCCCAGTCCTTGGCGTCCGGCTGGATGACGGGCAAACGCTCCAGGATGCCGGCGCTGAGCACGCGCCACTTCTTGCCGTCGTCCTGCGCCTCGACCAGGAAGTTCTGGCGCACGACCTTCTCGCGCGGCGGCTGGCGCGGCGCCTGCTGCGGGTTGCGGCGCGCTGCGTCCAGCTTGGCCTTCTGCCGCCACGTCAGCTTGCTCTTGGCCGCGGACGCGAAGCCGCGCGTCTGCTGCAGCGCCCGGATCGCCTGCATCTCGTCCTGCCTGCCTGCCTGCCTGCGGTCACCAATAGCTCGGGCGGGTGGCGCTTGCTTGTCGGATGCTCAGCTCGCTCCTCGTGTGGCCAGCCGTGCCTCTCGGATAGATAAACCGGTAAAACACCAGTAAAGAGAAGTGAAAGCTCTAACCGTTTCTATTCGTTTCTATTCGTTTCTATTCCAGGCAAACCACCCGCCACATACAAAATCCGTCTCAAAGCGACCTTCATTCTGTTCCCGTTTGGAGCTAACCCTCTGTTTCAACAAGGCCGCGGGAGCATTTAGAAACGGCAAGCGTGCCTGGACCTCAAAGATACCGGTTTGAACCCGGTATATCACTTTCAGAAACGCTCCAGCCGCCTTCCTCATTCCCCAAACGCACGACTCGTCGCCGCGATGCTTCTTCGGTCGCTCATTCCTCGTGCCGTCAGTGCTGCTGCTGCTCCTGCTGTGTGTGTGTGCCTGTCCCCGCATCCAGCCATCCAGCCATCCAACATCCCCGCATCGCGGGGAGCGCGCTGCCGCTCGCCAAACAAAAGTGACCACCGACAAGGAACCGGTTTCAGACGGCATCATACCGTCTTCATTTCAATACCGGTTTTCACGGGGTTTTGTTGTCACCACACTTTTTCAACTAAATAGCCGAAAGAAAACCACTTTTTATCTCCCTTTTTCGACCTTTTTATCTCCCTTTTCGACCTTTTTCCCCCTCCTTTTTCGACTTTTTTTTCTTTTTTTCTCACCAAGAAATAAAATCTAATGCCCTTTTCAGTGCGAAGTGAATCGTTCAGACCCTGGACGATTTGTGGACCACATCAAACCACTCCACTTCATTGCAAAACCACCGACTCCACCACACCACACCACTCCCCGCTCCACCACCCTCGCCGTCATGGAAAGTGCGCGACGCACGCTGCTCGGCCATGGCCACGCCGCCGCCGCGGCCCAGAGGCTGACGGAAGCGTCTACCGCTGCGTCTACTGCTCCCGATGGCTCTCCGTCGTCTGCGACTCGCGCGTCTCGGCGCCGCGGCCACCGCGCGCAGTCGGCGGTCTGGCGCTTCCTCACGACCGACGAGAACCCGCACCACGCCACCTCGACCGAGTGCATGCATTGTCGGCACCAGGTGCCGCACCACCGCAAGAATGAGAAGGCGCGCGCGCACCTCCGGCGCTGCGCAGCCTTCCGGGACAAGATGGCGGAGCTGCCGCCCGGAGAGCGGCCCGCCTGGGTCGACCTCACCGCGCGCGTTCGCGGCGCCGGCAGCCAATACGCGACCCGGCGAACGTCGACCCAAGCGCCGACCCACAGCGCGCGCGCGTCCTCGCCGTCGGTTGCGGTGGACGCGAGCAGCTTGGGCGCCGTGGTGTCAGACGTGGACATGCTGGACGAATCGCTCCTTGCGCCAATCCAGACGACGGCAGCTGCTCATGGTGAAGGGGGAAGCGGTCAGGACGGACACGACGGGCAAGCAGAGCAAGAGGAGCGTGAACCAAGTGATTGCCAGCTTGGAGGAAAAGCGGTGCTTGAGGTGAATCACAGCGACGAGCGCGAAGACAATGTCGCTTTCCACGGCAGCATGGACACCCAAAGCGTTCAAGACGCAGTGGCCATGCACGTGTACATGACGGGCGTCCCCATCGAGAGCGTGTCGGAAGCGAACCTCGCGACGGCGTTCCGGCTTGCGAACAGCGCCGTCGCTCTCCCGACGCCAGAAGAGATGCGTGGACCTCTGTTGGACCGCGCGTACCAGCGCGTTCGCGCGAAAGTGGACGCCGACATGCATCTGTCCGAGTACAACGCTCTGTCGTGCAGTGGCTGGTGGAGTGGCGACAACCGGAGCGACAGTGAGCCGTCAGGGTCGGCATCAATAACGAAGCGTGCAGTCAAGCACATGGCTGTCAACGAGGTGCAGACGTTCTACATGGGATCGTCTCGCGTCTCGGAGTCCGAGTGGCAAGACCCAGAGTTCCTGTCGAGCGAGATCGCCCGACTGATGGAGCACAGCCCCCGACGGATATCTGGTACGTCTCTTGTCATTGCTGGTATGTGCTAAGGCTGGTTGTCTGATTCTCGGCGCATTTTCACTTGTCTAGGTGCCGTCACGGACTGTACTCCCGCGCACCGGGCGGCGTGGCAGAAGCTGAAAGCGACCTACCCCATCAAGTTTTTCCAGGGCTGTGCCTCTCACGGGTTGCGCCTTCTCATTCAAGACATATTCGAGCCGTCGGTGCGCTCTTCTGCATCATCGTCCACCGCGATGGCGTCGACGGGCGTCGAGCGGAGTAGATTCACAACCGGCAGCGCTCTCTCTTCTGGTGCGAATACTCCCAGCCCACTGAAGCAACTGCAGGAGCTGGTTCAGAACTGTCGACTCCTTGTCGGCGTCTTTGATCGAGAGAGTGCGCTTCGTGCCAAGTTGCGAGAGTCGCTCAGTGGTCCGGGAAAGCATTTCGAGTTTTTACCAGAGAACGAGCTGTGGGACACACTCCTTGCGAGCCTCCGGTCTATTCGAGCAGCGGTGCCAGCACTACGGACAGTCGTCGATGATCCGTCGTTCGTGAACGATGCGCCGGTGTACTTCCAGTCGCTCCGAGCCCACGTTACACAGATCGTTCTCGAGCCCGAGTTCGAAGCGTTGCTGGACAAGGCGATTGCTCTTGCTGAGCCGCTGAATGCGGCTCTGACACACTTTGAGCAGCAGCAGGTGCCGTGCTCGGAAGTGTTTGCGTACTTTGCCAAGACGCTGCCGGATGCGTTCGGCAAGCTGGGACCAGTTCTCTCGGAAGACGAGCGACGCCACTTGCTGCTGCTCAGTCAGTCACGATTCAACGCCATGTATGGCGATGGCCACGGCATCGCGTACATGTTGGACCCGCGCTACATCGGCGACGGCCTGAGCGTCGAGATGCGCAAGAACATCGAGGACATGATCTTCGCATTTCCTACCGCCAGCGGCGCCGACACCAGCGGAGAAGCCATGGACGAGGAGGAACAAGAGGAGGTGCAGCTGGAGATGGCGCAGCAGCTGACCGAGTTCGTCATTGACGCCACGCGCGAGCGAACGAACCGGACGTTCCGCTTCTCCATGCTGGCGCGGAACAAGAAATCGGTGCTGCAGTACTGGCTCACGGACGGGCAGCGGTGGCCGCGACTCCAGCGACTCGCGTGCCGCGTCTTCTGTCTGCCGTCGTCCGCCCTCCGGCTGGATCGGCAGGCTGCGTCGCTGGCTGAGACGAGTGTGCATTGCTCGTCAACCTCGGCAGCGAGCGCCACCGGAGCGAGGAGCGTTGAGGACAAAATCCAGTTCGTCCGGATCAACACGTTGCTCCTCGGAGATGGTGGGCTCGGCGGCATCACGTGTTGACGGACTTTCAAGCCATCAGATGGAAGGCCAGGGCGTTGAGCACCCACTTCAGCCACATGCGTTGTGGGTGTTCACTGGACACGACTTGGAAGTGCTTCAAGTATCAAGCGCCGATTGTATCATTTAGCAAAAAGCCGCAGTCTCACGCATCTAACACTGAAGAAAGCTCATGGTAGAGGTCGACACCTTCAGTCGCCATCATGTACATTCAACCTTCGGCAATGGAGCCAGCAGCCAAGCGCATGTCATGAGCTTGGTGTTCGCCATACAGTATGGGTGATCGCGATGAAACCGTCCGTTTGTATAGTTTCTTGTATGGTGGGTTCGCCTGCTCAAGGTATCCGTTTAGCGCGGACTAGGGCTTCCTTCGATGGAGGTTCACGCGGGATCGCGCCAAGATGTCGGCGCTGGATGCTTTGGCGAAGCGCCTCGTGCCAATAGCCAGTAAGCAGGTGTGCATCGGCTTCGGCGACTGGAGTCGACAAGACGGTAGCAGGGGTCACGCGAAGGGACCAGTCAAGGGGTTCGTCGAAGCACTGAAAAAGCGTGCTACCGTGGTCCCGATAGACGAGTTCCGATCAAGCGTGACGTGCTCCAGCTGCCACAAGCGTCTGAAGAAAGCCCGACTCTTCACGAAGATGCAGAGGAAGGAGGACGAAGTGGACATCCGAACTAAGGAGCAGCCGTCCAAGAAGGAGGCGAAGGAGATCGCGGAGATGCGGAAGTTCCTGAATCCCAAGCTCGCGAGCAAGAAGGTCGTACTCAAGTGCACCCGGAACGTCTTGTGCTGTACCAACAGTCGATGCAAGGCAACCTTCTGGAACCGAGACGTCAATGCCGCGAGGAACATGCTGGAGCTGCTGAGGAGCGGCCTG
>JAADYH010000350.1:0-24074 GCA_023338125.1 Phytopythium aichiense | reverse complement strand
CGGGAGCGAGCGAGCTCAATGAGCAGTGAAACTCACCCAAATGTTTTGTGTAGCATGTGAAAAATCACAGCTCTTCTCAATCAAAATGTACAATTTTGGAACATTTAGCCAGCCATCTGGAATGTGTAGCAATAAAGCAACGAGTCCTGCGTCGCATCATCAGCCTTCTGAGTCGTTCGGTGCGGCATCGAGTCCGCACCCGAGCACTCTGCGTCGGCGGATCGAGCGCTCGGCTCTGTTGTCTGGACTCTCGTCACCGTTGACACCGTCGTCATCACCGTCATGACGTCTATCGCGCGTCGCGTATTAGTGCCACCTGCAGGCGATACGACGAAGAGCGCCATCATCCACTGACGCCCGACGAGACCATACCATACAGCATCACCGATCGACGAGGTGATCACGCTCCTCAAAGCTCCGTCCAGGTCGTGGGGACTGGCACCTGCTGCTTCGTTGGCCCCAACGCTACACCACACAAGTCGTCAGACCGTCAGACCGCCATAAGTGACCCCGGTGCCCAGTGCACTGCTGCGGCGTACCTGCTCAGCACCACCGCCACATCGTGTTGAACGCGCTGCTGTTGCATGCAATACGTGTGGCGCTGTGGCGCACAACGGCACATTTAGCCAGTCCGTGCCCGAGCCTTCTTGAACAGTCCGCGCCGGAGTGGATTCTCCGACCACACAACTGTGCTCGCGGCGGCATTCGCTCTCGACGGGTGGGTTTATTGGATTCCAACGGGGCCGCAAAGAGATGAGAAGACGCATTGGGTGCGCATGCTCGCCACACCGAGGGACGTCTTCGGAGTGCCGACCCCTGCCTGCCAGCAAATTGAAGGCACGAGGGAGCCGGCCGGTGGTACTTTATACCGCTACTTCAAGTCGACTTGAAGGGCCGCGAGTCGGCTTCCATACAAATGGCAAGTGTTCCCGAGTCAGCAGCCAAACGCGTCCTCCTCCATAGTGGGGCACAGTGAGCTGCTCGATTGAATACACCCAACTGGATCCTCAAGGGACCACTCACTCACTGCAGCGTGTCTGCTCACACGATGCAGACTGTGGGAACCCCTGGGTGTGCTTTCATTGCACTGATACGCGGTGCTCATGGCGCCTCAAATGTGCTGCACGCACTCTGTTTTTGGTATACGCTATACCTCTTTTGTATACATGATGTTCGTGGTGTGCACAAAGCCAGACCCTTTTGGCGCCGTCTGGTTGGCTGAATTACCGGACTGACCCCCCTACCCGCCGAGTCAGACCGCGCGGGTGGGGGTGCCGCACTTGAAGAGAGTATCGCGCCGTGTGTTGCTCGCCGGGACGTATACCCCCATCCCGTCCACCCGTATACCTCTTTGCCTCTTGCGATTTGTATGCTTCCCCCTTCCCTCCAAGGGGAGGGAAGGAAGAAAGGGGGAAGCCCCCGATCATTACGCTATCGGGTCGGGTCGGGTCGCGGCACCCCCCACGCCGTGCGTTCTCCGCCCCCTCCGCCGCGTCCGATAGTGAGCCCGAGTCAACCGCGGCCGTCTCTGCCTCCCCCCCTGCCCGCGCACCCCCTGCTGCCTGCCGCCGGGAGATGAACGCCGAGCCCATCGACGAGACGGCGCCGCGCACCACCGAGGAGGAGGAGGAAGCGTACCTGGCGCAGCGGCAGTCGACCATGGACTCGGCCACGCTGGACAAGCTGCTGCGCGCCGAGAAGCACCTGCTGCAGGCCGGGCAGGCGACGGCCAACGCCTGGCGGCTCATCGGCCGCGCGCCCACGGACGCCGACAACCCGTCGGGCGGCAGCAGCGCCGACGAGGCCACCGCCACGCCCCCCGACACCTCCGCCCCCGCCTCCGCCGCGCACCTGTCGTCCTCGCCGCCGCCCTCAAGCGACCACAGCTTCGCGACGGACCGGCGGCTCGTGCAGTCGTTCCACAGCACGGCGCCGGCCCACGCGACTGGCAACGGCGACGCCGCCACGTCCTCGCCGCGGTTCCCCATGTCCATCCCGCGGCCGGACGGCGGCCGCTCGTCGCTCGGCGCGTACCCGTCGGCCAGCTTCGACCGGCCCGTGCACTTCAGCGGGATGCGCTCGGCCATGGACCCGAGCGGCGCGGCGGCGGCCGACGCGAACGTCATGGCCGAGAATGGGCGCAGCCGGTCGACGCACGGCAACCTGTTCGGCTACACGCGGGACGCGCCGCCGCAGTCGGACGTGACGCTCTTCACGTTCACGGTCAAGAAGTCGGACAGCGTGCTCGAGAAGCTGGGCAGCCGGCGCGCGTCCATCCAGCTGCAGGTCGACATCGAGGGCCGCATGCTCAACTTCCTCTCGCCGCACGACGCCAAGGAGAGCTACTCGTGCGCGGCCGTGACGGCCAAGCCGCAGGCGCGCCTGGGCATGCAGCTCAAGATCCAGACCAACACGGCCTCGCTCAACAAGAAGATCACCTTCTTCAGCGTCGAGGACCGCGCCAACTTCGTCACGGCGCTCGAGGAAGGCAAGGTCATGTACCGGAACAACAAGCCGTCGCCGCACCACGGCCTGGGCATGAGCTCCGCGGGCGGCGGTGGCAACGGCGTCTTCGCCGCCAGCACCAACGGCGGAGGCAGCACCAGAGACATCAACGCCGGCGCGGGCGGCGGCGGCGCCGGCCAAGGCGGGGCAGCGAACGCCGCGAGCGCCAGCAACAGCAACAACAGCGCGTCCAACGCGGCAGGTTCCGGCGCCGCCTCGATCGACAACTTGTCGTTCCACCACCACCACATGTCGGTGTCCTCGCGCACCGCCACCGAGATCATGGACGACACGGCGTCGGTCGTGTCGACCGACATGCGCAAGATCCGCGAGTCGATCGTGACGGACCACTTCGCCATGCTGCCCGGCGAGTCGGTGCTCGAGCACGTGCAGCGCGTGACGAACCTCGTGGTGATGTCGCAGTCGGACCGCGCGGTGCAGGGCGTGCTCAAGATCACGTCGTACCGCATCACCTTCACGCCGTACGACGCGAGCTGGAAGTTCGGCTCGTTCGAGCTGCCGCTCGCGGCGATCGACCTCATCACGCGCGACGGCCTCATGCTGCTCATCACGTGCAAGGACATGCGCACGCTGCGGCTGGCCATGCACGACGCGTACTCTCGGAAGAAGGGGTACGACCAGCTGCCGTCCACGCCTGACTTCCGGTGGCTCAACCTGCTCACGCTGCGCATGAAGCCGCCCAATATGATCGGCGCGCTGTTCGCGTTCGACTACCACACAGAGAAGGCCAAGGAGCGCGTCGTGCCGCTCACCGAGATGACCAACGGATGGTTCGTCTACTCTCCCTTCGCCGAGTACCAGCGCCTGGGCTTCCTCACGGCCCACAAGAGCATGGGCGGTGGCAGGGGGGACGACGACTCGAACCCCATCATCACATGGCGGTTGCTCAAGAACTCCAAGTTCCGCTTCAGCCCAACCTACCCGCAGCTCATGGTGGTGCCGTCGCTCATGTCGGAGGAGCAGCTTGTGCAGTCGGCGCGCTTCCGCTCGCGCGCGCGTCTGCCGGTCGTCGTGTGGCGGCATCCGGTCAACAAGAGCGTGCTCGCCCGCTCGAGCCAGCCCAACTACGGCATGGCTGGCAATCGGTCCGAGCCCGACCGCATCCTGCTGCGCGCGTACCGCGACTCGGCCAACAAGAACAGCGCCGGCGTGTCGCCTCCGCTCCACATCGTCGACGCCCGGAAGCCTATCGCTACCAAGGGCAACCGACTCAAGGGCAAAGGTGAGCCGCTATTGTGCGTCTATGGGGGTGATGGAGATGCAACAGTTGAATGACCCAATGCTTTGTGTGTGTCCAGGTGTCGAGAACTCTCAGCACTACGACAACGCGCAGATCGAGTTCATGGGCATCGCCAACATCCACAAGATGCGCGAATCGTGGGAAGCGCTCAAGGGTGAGTACTTGACCAGCACTTCGTGACGCATTGCGCGACGACTAAGCATCCATGGCGTTATGTCCACAGCGCTCGTTAGCCCCAGCAGTGTCGAGGACGGTGACAAGCACTACCACAACCGGCTCGAGAGTGCGTCTTCTTCACACTCTGGTTGGTTTGGGTTCACATCATGGCTAGTGCACTAACGAGATCATCCTGTGTGTTTCGTGTGTGTCCCAACAGACACTCGATGGCTCAAGCATGTGATGCGTGTGCTTTCGGGTGCACGGCGAGTGGCCGAGGTGCTGCACGAGGACGGCGCGTCGGTGCTCGTGCACTGCAGCGACGGCTGGGACCGCACGCCTCAGATGGTGGCGCTCGCACAGCTGATCCTGGACCCTTACTACCGCAGCATCCGGGGCTTTGCGGCGCTCATTGAGAAGGAGTGGTGCTCGTTCGGGCACAAGTTCGCTGACCGCATCGGCGTCGGCAAAGACATCACGGACCAGCCGAACGAGCGGTCGCCCGTCATGATGCAGTTCCTGGACTGTGTGTGGCAGATGACGCGCCAGTTCCCGACCTGCTTCGAGTTCAACGAGAAGTTCCTGCTGCACATCGCCGACTCGCTCATCTCGGGTCTGTACGGCACCTTTCTGTACAACTCGGAGCGCGAGCGGTTCCTCGACAAGGTCTGGGAGCGCACCGAGTCGGTCTGGACGCCCGTGCTCGAGAACCCCGTGCCGTTCCGGAACCCGCTGTACCGCCAGACGAACCGGGTGCTGTACCCGCGCGCAAACCTCAAGCGCGTCGTGCTCTGGGACGCCATGTTCTTCCGGTGGGACCCCGAGAGCCACCCGGACTACATGGAGTACATGGAGCCCGTTGGGCAGCACCAAGAGGACGGCGGCAGCGAGTACAACGCGGGCAGAGACCACGACGACAACGCGTCGGAACTCGGCAGCGACCTGGGCGGGAGCGACCTGGGCGGAGTCGTTGTCGGCGGTATAACGTACGGGGGCAACCGGCCGGACCCGTCAGGGCTCGTGTCGCCGTCGATACTGCCAATCGAGGCCGGAGGAGTGCTGGACGCCGAGGAGAAGGCCATGCAGCTCGAGATCGACGGCATCCACGACTACGACGAGTTCCGCAGCAAGATCACGCTGTCGGACTGCTCGGACATGAGCGACGACGAAGACAATTTCGAGTCGCCCACCGACAGCGGCGTAGCGGACAACAATGGCGAGGGCGAGTCGTACGACGACACGGAAGGCGTGACGACGCCTGGCCAGCTGCTGTCGGCGAGCGTCGCCGCCAACCTCGAGGACCTGCTCGCCGAGTTCGACGACGAGACGCTCGACCGGTATCAGCGCGGCGTCGAGGAGCGCACGCGGCAGCGCGCGCAGGGCCGCAACCTGCGCGAGGCGATCCAGACGGCGCCCGACCAGAGCCGCATCAAGTTCCTGGAGCAGCTGCTGAGCGAGAGCGTGGCGCGCGAGCTGCAGCTCGAGGCCGAGCTCGACTCGGTGCTGCACCGCATCGGGTCGATCGCCGCGGGCGCCGTCACCGGCACGTAGTGCGGGCGGCGTCGATCGCGCCGGCGTTGGCTTGACGCGTGTGTGTTTCGTTGGATGTGTCGAGGTGGAGAGAGGGGCCAGGGGGCGAGCGAGGCGCGGGCCTCTCGTCGCCGCCCCGGTGTCTGTAGGCGAGGCCGTCGAGAGTCGAGACCCGACAAGTGGAGCCGAGGAAGTGATAGATTTCGTACAATATACCGTCCCGCCCGCGCGCATGCACCGAGGTGGCCGATCCTCAGGCGCGTGTCCATCGCCCGCCAGCCAGCACCGCATCGCATCTCGAGAGGCAGATGGTGCGCGCGTTGAGATCATTTTGAATGACTTTCGCACTCCATCTCTGTTCCACCCAATCCTTACCAACTTTTGGGAATGGCCACCGACGCCGACGAACAGGCGCTGTTGGCGGCGCTGGGCTTCTCGAGCTTCGGCGCGGCCCCGCGGGCCCGCAAGCGCGGCCGCCGCGCTCCTCCCTCGCCTTCTCGGCCGCTGGCGCAGCTCATGCCTGGCACGGAGCTCGGCGACGCGTCCTCGCCCGCGTCGGTCCGCGGTCCGCACGGCGTGTTCAGCCTCGTCAAAGACTCGCAAGCGGACGGTCAAGCGCTGCAGCGAGCGCTCCGTGAGCGGCCTGAAGGCGTCACAAGTGTGGCTGAAGCCTGCGAGGACCGAGCGGAAGCCGAGAGACGCGGCGCCGAGCTGCTGGGCCGCCTCCAGCGCGCCAAGACGCGCTTCGACACGCTGGACAGCGAGCGCTTCCTGACCGCTCGCCGCGCCTGCAACGCATTCGAGCGGCTCGGGCGCCACCGATTCCTCAACCGCTCGGCCATGAAGCTCGCGACGCTCGACTTCGTCTTCGGGTGGACTGCGGCGGCGGCCGAGCGACCCGAGGCGTTCGCTTTCGCCGACATCTGCGGCGGACCCGGCGGCTTCTCCGAGTACCTGCTGTGGCGGCTGCAGCAGCAGCTCGGGACGGCCAAAGACCGCGTCGATGGCAGCGGAGACGTCAAGGATGCGGCCAAGCGCGGTGAGCATCAGAGACACGTCGACGGGTTCGGTATCACGCTGCGTGACGCCGCCAACCGGTGTGACTGGCGCTTGCCGTCGCGACTAGCGCGCGTGATCGCCGCCGACGAGAGCCCAGCAACGGGGAGTGACCATGACGGTCATGGAGCTGTGGAAGACGAGAGCTTGGCGACGTTCACGGTCTGCTACGGGGCCGATGGCACAGGCGATGTGTACTCACTCGTCAACGTGCGCAGCTTCCGAGACGCCGTGCTGGCGCGTCAGCCGTCGGGCGTGGCGCTCGCAGTGGCGGACGGCGGCTTCCAAGACGCGAGAGATCGCGACAACCAGGTAGAGTGGTCAGGTTGGGAGTGGTGCATGCTGATGGACCTGGTGCATGACGACGGACTGTGCTGCCGGAGCAGGAGGCGGTGATGACACGACTCGTGATGGCGGAGACGCTGGCCATGTTCTCCGTACTGAAGCCCGGCGGAGACTTTGTGTGCAAGACGTTCGAGCTCGCGACGCCCGCGATGCGCCAACTGAGCTGGCTGCTGCACCAGTGCTTCGCTGAGCTCACAGTCGTCAAGCCGATTGTACGAACCAAGCCTAGAAGATGAGGATCGAGCTGAGCCTGACCTCATGCAATTGAACTCACAGACGAGCAGGCCGGCCAGCTCGGAGCGGTACATCGTCGCGCGCAACTTGCACACCAATTTACCGCTCCAAGACGTTGTCAAGCGACTGGAGGTATGCATCAATAGCGCTGCTTCTTCATCGGAGATGCCCGCCTTGCTGCCAAACCTCGACCCCTTCGATGACGACGACGCATTCCACCAGTTCATGGCTGCTGCCAACGACACGTACGTTTGCAATGCCGCATTTCACTGCTTCTGCTTTTGGCAATCGGCTTCTTGGCTGACCTCGTCTTACTGGCGACGTCAGATTTGCTGCGGCACAAATCGCAGCCTGCGAACGCATCATGGAGTTCGCAGAGTCGACGGCAGCTAGGTACGTGACGATGTTGTCTGGGCAGGAACCATGCAGACCCAGTGGCTGATGTGTTGCTTGTGGGTTTGCTAGGCAAGCGGCGATTCGAGACGAGCATCACCGCCGTGTTGACCCAGCGCAGTACTACGCGTGCTGGCATCTCGACGACCTGAAGTCACCCGCTTGCTAGATGCTGCTGAGCAACTGCTTGAAGATGTCGTTGGCGCCGTCAACCGAGTAGACGCCGACGCAGCTCACGCGAACGCTCTTCTTGAGCACCCGCCCCAGCTTCCGTCTGATAATTCGTAAACGTAACACGTAAGTTGTGAGTGACCACGAAGGATCAAGAAACCCATCAGAGCACGGACCCGATACCTGTTCATAGGGTAAATGACTGGCACGTCCTGCTGCTGCGCGGCGGTCACCAGCTCGCCGACTGCGTCACCGATCGGCTTGGCGTCTTCCAAATCTGTTCCAACGGCCAGCAGCTTGATCTTCTGCTGCGAAATACCTCGGCGAACCTCGTGCAAGCCGAGTACGAGCCGCCGCGAGCGCTTGTCCTGCAGCGGATTCTGAGTGTGCGCACGTTCCTGTTGGAGCACGAACACGATCAGGTGATGCACGCAGCTCTTCTTTCAAGTGATCAAGCGGACCTGAAGCGAGGCGAGGCGCTGCAGCAGGGCAATCGCGAGCTCAGTGACTGTTGCGGAAGATGCAGTCGGTGCTTCTTGATTCGGTGGTGTGCTGGGAAAGACCAAGGTGTCTTTGCTCTCGTCCGCTGCCAGCTCCCGCTCCATCCGACACGCATCTAGCAGTTTTCCACCGTACTTGGAGGCTCTCACGCGGCTGATGAAGCCGGAGGCGGCCGCTTCGCTCTCGCACTCGACGATGCAGTCGCCAGACTCTCGGATGATCTCGACCATCGCAACCTGTTTGTAGCCTGCAAAGTATTCGCTGACCTCGGCTCGAACATCTTCAAACTCGTCGGTGTCTTCGAGCTCATCAGGGTCAATAACACCGGTAACCTTCACAGCAACAGGTGCTCCAACCCACTCGCACGCGATTCGTCTGCCACCGAATACGCTGCCGTCATAGAACTCGAACGCCTGGGTCGCCGCGTCCATCTGCTCATACTTGACGACAATGCCCCCGATCTCCAAGTCATCGACGCGGTCTCCCCGTTCCCGAGTAATCGCGAGCTGCTCGAGCGTGCCGTATTTGGACAGACTATCGCGCACTTCTTGATAAATGTCCTCGTACTCGTCGTCGTCCTCCAGCTCCTCGGGGTCGAGCAGATTGCGGATGATGAGCGTGCTCCATCGATGATTCGACGCCCCAAGCGTCCCCCCTTCACGATCCAGATGATGCTGTTGGTTGCGCCTCGCACGGTCTTGGATCACTTCGCTCTTCAGCTTTGACCGTCGTTTGTTTCTCCTTCGTGGGACGCCACTGTCGGCCGCATTCTCCTCTGCTGCTCGAGACTGTTCTCCATCGACGCAGCCACTACTCGCGTCCAACCGCGCGAACAACGTACGAGACCCGTACACGCTCCTATTGAGCGCCAACACAGTAGCACGAGCGGCTTCCAGATTGGGGAAGGCTGCGGTAACCACGCCTGAGGCGTCGTCAATGCCGAGCGACACGAGTCGTCCGTGCCGACTCAGCTGCAAGCGCAGCTCCTCCTCGACGTCCAACCGCTCGTCTGGGTCCTCAATCTCGTCTGCCGCCACCATATTAGTCACCACGACTTTCACGGCTTGCCGCGAGTCCCCATGGCCGTCCGCATCCCCAGCTTCACTCGGTCGGCTCTGGCCACGAGCACTTCTCTTCGACTGCTTCCTCCGCCTCGTGCTCCGGTGTTCATCCTTCTCTCCTCGCGACCGCCCAGTCGCCGTACGACCGGGAGCAGCACGACCAGGAGCAGCACGACCGGGCGCGTCTAGCAGCTCGGCCAGCGACAGCGTCGGCTCGCGGGGCGTCGGCCGTCGGCGCCGCCGCTCGTCTTGCAGCATTTGGGCCGTCAGAATTTGATCATCCTCCAAATCCGTTCACGAGCTCCAATATTACGACCATTGAAATAAGCGCACTTCGTACTAAGTTCGCATCGAGTCGACTGTGCTGATATTGAAGTGGGCGAAGAGGGGGGAACTCGATGAGCCGCCACGAGACGCTGCGCGGCATCTACGGCGCCCGCGCGGGCGGCAGCGCGGCCAAGCGGCCGCTTGTGGCGGCGAGCAAGGCGCTTGAGGTGGTGAAGCGGCCCGAGCGGCCGCCGGTCACGTCGTCGAGCGCGCGGCCGTCGACTTGCAGGGGGCGGACGCGGAGCCGGAGCAGCCCGAGGGTCGCCGAGCCGACAGAACAAAGCGCTGCGAGATGTGAGACGACAGGAGAAGAGGCGAAAGAGGATGAGCAGCGCGTGGAGATTGCTAGCAGCAGCAGCAACAATGACGTGGATGAGTCGATGAAGCCTGGACAAGCTGTCGGTGGCCATCTTGACGCGTCTATCGATGGACAGCAGGACGCAGAGGTATCGCGTGACAAAGCGGACCACGCGCCGCAGCGGAGACACATGAAGAACTCGAGCGTGCTGTCGTTTTACGGGGACGGGTTCCTGGAGGTGCGTCTGAAGCCCGAGAGCCAGCAGCTGATGGCTCCGCCGAGCGACGGGCTCGAGGGTGGCGGCTTCACCATCCAACTCCTCGTCTTCAAGGCTGCCGACGTGGCCAAGCCCATGAAGATCATGTATGAGCCGCCGTGTTTGCTTCGGTGCATCTTCGTACCATACTCATGGGGGCCCTGTTGCATCTCCACACAGTGAGAGCGACAAGACGCGGCATCAGCACCCCGAGATCGACGACGCCGGCGAGTTCGTGCGCTGGACGTGCTGCGGGAGCACCAACTCGAGCGTGTACGGCTGCTCCGTCGCCATCAAAAGTGCTGGTGACGGTCAGAGCCTTCCGCGAAGCTTTGTCGGTGCGTGAAATTCGGTGAATTAATATGCCGTCGCCTCGGAGGACGCGAGGCTGTAACATTGTGCTGCATGATCATCAGACACCGTGGTGCCAAAGCTCTTGGTCGCCAAGCTTCCCAACCCGGAGCTCGGACGCGATGTGGGCTTCACCATCTACGATCGAGGGCTCCCAGGCACGCGCGACAGCGGCTGCCGCGTGTGGAGCAGCCACCTCGAGTGCTGGGCCAGCTCCTACGAGATCCCGAGCAACCGCTGGGTCAACTTCTCGGCCGTCTTCGACACCAAGTTCCTCGCCATCTACTTTGACCACGAATTAGTCGATTGCGCTGACGTGGGGTCTACTTCTGCTCCCAGCGCACTGCCTCCGTCTCCACGGGAGCGCGTCAAACGGACCAACTCACAGTGGATTGCAGCTGTTTCGACCATGAATTCGGTCTACATCGGTGGCCATCCGTCCTACTCGAGGAGTGTCAGCGAGTGGCGGACGCGGATCGGATTCGTTGGTCTTGTTGGCACATTCACCTTGCACGCTGCCTCTGCCGACGCAGTAGATGACTCTGAAGCATCACAAGCCCCGTGCCCAGGCTCTCGAGCCGGCGAATCGACTGTCGAGCACCGATCCACCCTGGTCGCGCTACGAGTCTTGGACGTCGGTAAGATGCGCGACGTATCAAGGTTCCATCAGCCAGTGACCTGTCGGCGCACACTTTTCTGGCGGAAAGAGTTCCCGCCACTTCCGGACAAGTCGATGCCGGGCATGCTGCTCCTGGGTAACTTTTTTCACGGCGGACACAACGACTTGGCCGTGTCGAACGCCAAGTCGTTCGAGAACCTGTTGCTCTCGGTCGTCCAGGCCGCCGACTTCCGTGTCGTCATCGAGTACGCTTCAGACGCCGACTTCCGCATCGGTCACGAGTACGGCTGCCGCTCGCAGACCGAGTACGAGCAGAAGTCGCTGGCTCTTGTGCATGGGATCGAGAAGATGAGCCCGTTGCTGTCGGTTTTGGTCAACGAAGATAAGGCGGGACCGGTGACGCCACCGATTGGGTCCTTTGAGATCCGAGTCGAGCTGACGCGTGCTGCAGGCAGAGAACCGGTACTGATCGAGCTGCACTCGATGGCCAGCTCCGGCTGCTTCCCGAGTGATCTCGAAGTCAAGAAGAAGATCGAGTCGATTGTCTTGTTTGAGGCCAAACGGTGAGCTGGAGTTGCCTCGGAGCATGAACTCGCTACGCTAGAGATGCTGACACGGTGCACATTCAGACCGCAGGGGGAGGAGATCTACACGCAGGCCATTCGTCATTTCCTCGCTCTGGCGGAGCGCAGTCGGCAGAATCGGGAGCGCATCTTCCTCGAGTCGGTAATCAACCGCAAGATCGTCATCACTGAGCGAAAGATCGTGGCACTGTTCCAGAAGCTCGGCTTCTTCTTTGCCGCAGCGGAGGCCCAGGAAGTTGTCAAATACTTCAGAAGCGTGCAGGTGTGTCTGCTGAAGCGAACAGATTCGACGTTGACACTAACCCATTGCGATGTACATGATGCAGGACAACTACTCGCGCAACCGCGGCCGCATCGAAGATCTACCGAGTTTGTCCATGCTGACGCCGACGGGCGAGGGGCTGTACTCGCTGCCCTTCCTCAAGTCATTTACGCTATCGTCTACGCTAACCGTCGATGGAGACGTGAAGCAGTCCCCGTGGCGCTTCGTGTGCATGCTGCTCGACCACGACTTCCAGCTTATCGACTTTGTCCGTGAAGAGTGCCCAATTGCGCATGATGAGATCATGTCGTACCGCCAGAGCCGATACACATACGGCGGCTTTGTCGACCGCCTTCACGTCAATTTGAGCGCGTTGCAAGCCCGCGTGTACTGCCTCCTGTTCGCGTTGACAAAGCGATCTGGGGCGTCCGACTCGTCAGCCAGTGACCCTGACATGGACTCAGCCAGGCGTTGTGCACACAGTGTTCGAGTGCAGTTTGAAAATGCCGAGTCGCGGCACGTGCTCGGCATGTTCGACGCGCTTCCGACCGCTTCCTGTCGTTGGCTGACGCTCGGCGCGCTGTATCGTGCCAAGAAGATGGGGCTATGGCACTTCCAGGCGCTGTGCCACTCCGGCAGTGCCAATTCGCTCCACCGGAGCGTCGAAGATATCAACGCGCTGCTTTGCGAGCGGCAGATTGTTCAGACGTACGAGGTGCGCGTGTACTTTGTAAGCGGCACGCGCGAGATCGAGGACTTTACCGCCCGGTTCTCGGAGAATATCCGCTTCGGGCGAAACGGATGTGTTGCCGCCATTCCAGTTGCGAGCTCGAGCGTACAAGCTTCCTTGGCTGATATGGCTACTGCTATCGGAGCGGAGAAGCATCTTGAGAATGTGCCACGCCTACGCATCGCGCTCAAGCTTCAGTGTATCGACTCGGAGATCGGCGTGTACACCCACGAGCACCAGCACCACGCACTGCCGACGATCCAGTCCATCTACCGCTCGCTGCTCAGCGCTCTGATGGAGCACGGAATCAAGGAGAGCGTCCAGCAGAACCCGTTCATGGCTCAGGAACGGAGAACCAAGCGGCCGGTAGAGATCTGCGTCGTGAGCGACCGCTTCAATAAGCCTGTCGACGGTGCGCACGTGTTCATCGAGCGCAATCTGGAGTATGGCAAGCTCAGCACGAGTCTGGCCAAGAAGATCGTACCGACCCTGACGATGGGCTCTCGCCTCGTGTCGATCCGGCGGCGCCTGCAGAAGAATAGGTTCATGAACGAGGTGCGGAGCGCCGCGACGGCGTTGGTGGCTGAGGCGATCCGTCTTGGCTCCAAGGTCGCCATGCTGACGCTGAGGCGAGACTCGAAGTTGATGCCATTCGTCCGCTCGCGCACGCTGTTGCGCTCGGTGATGCGCCGCCGCTACGACAAGATCCGCAGCAGCATCTTGCACGAGGTGCAGCAGAGTGAGCACGCTCGTATTTACTCTCGGAGCGCTCCGATCCGCCTCCGACAACTGCTCGCGACCTCGCTCGAGTGGTCCGGCAGCGAGCGCGACCTCATGCAGCAATTCTCGCGCGACGGACTGCGAGTCTTCGAGGACGAGTTGGCACCAGACGCAAGCAGTGAGAGTGGCAACCGCGCCGACTCATCGATGATCTTCGCGGAGTGGCAGGCGCAAAAGGACTTGCAGACCGTGCAAGAGTCCAGCAACGAGCCAAATGGCACCGACGACAGCGCCAATATGGACTCTGAGGATCATGCTGGAGGTCTTCCGGCTAGCCTGTCAGTTGGAGCAGGCAAGGTCGACGCAGCCGGTGCCTTTCGACTTCACAAGAAGCACTTTGTCACGGACGAAGACGGCACGGCTCGGTGCAGTCTCGTGCCAGGGACGTACACCATCTACGTGTTCCACGTCGAGTTCTTCGAGTGGACGTCTGTGGCGGTCGTATACCCGTCGATCAACACCTCGGGCTCATACGGCGGCTCAGTGTCAGCACCAGCGACAGCCCAGCAGGTGGTGATCCCGCTGGAGGAGTTCCGTTGGTCGTACCACATCCAGCTCGTCGACTTCTACCAGCAGCACGTGGCCAAGTGCGTCGAGGGCATCCCACTGGCCATCACAAACAAGTGCGGGACGCACCACTCAGTGGCGACGACAGACCGCGCCGGTCGAGCGGCATGGGACGTCCAGAGGGGGCTCTACTCGATCAGTGCCGCGCCAAACTGTCCGTGCATCCTGTACTCGGCCTTCAAGAACATCGTGGTGGATGGCAGCCGGCTCCGCGCCTCGCGGACCATCTCCGTGCCGGTGCTCTTCGGCAAGATCAAGGTCGACCTCGCGATCGTGGGCGTTGGCATGTCGAGCGACGAAGTGGCCGCGTCGGTGGCGGCCATCCGACTGCGGAAACTGGCCGCTCCAGCACAGACGCTAGGTCTCATGGACAATGACAGCACGGTCGACGTGCTGGAGATGGAGAGCGCGCTCAATAGCGTCACGCAACTGCAGCTCCGGCTGGGCACGTATCGTTTGGATGCGGCTCTCCCTGGATGCTTCACCGCGTCGACAGCACACATGGAAGTCCAGTGGCGGTCGGCGCAAACCCAGTCGAGGCATCTCGTGGTCATGACCCGCGCGTTCACACAGCCGCGGAGGTTCCGCATCGTGTTGGCGCTCGTGGCGCAGCCGACGACCAACTTTAGTCTCGTCCTCGAGATCTGGAAGCACAAGGTGCGCGATTCCTGCTTGCTGTCGTGGTAGCCTGTTGCTTGGGAAGAGGATTGACTCGTGCTGCTGCTGGTTGCAAGACGCGGCTCGGGTTCGCGTGGCGGCGGGGAGCACTTGCTCAGTTCCGGCAACACGTTGCCGACGAGAGCGCCGAGCGGTTCATGGAGTGGGAGTACCAGTCCCTCGTCCTGTCCTGCCACGAAGGTGCGTCTGCGGGCTCAACTTCCATTCGATTGAGCGCCTTATGGTCGTTTTCTCTATCCATCGCGTGGGCCTCGGCTCTTGCTGGTGGCCTGGCCCACGCACATGCATCTATGCGTCGGCTGTCGACTTACTTACTCCTGCATCTGCTGCTGTCGCGCGCAGGGTTCTCGTACAAGTGCCTGCTCGCCCCGAACCTTCACCGCTTCTACTCGTGGCGCCACTGCCGGCCGCGCGTCGAGGTCTACTCAGCCGCCGGGTGTGTCTTGGAGCGGTCGTTCGCGCCATGCTCGCAGCCTGCCAACGACTTGTACTTGCCTGTGTGTTGCTGGGACGCCCACGGCGAGCTGATACCCCCCGCTGACGCGGTTGGTCGCCACTGTGACGCCGCCAACCCCGACTGACCAGGCTTTACTTCGCGGCCGTGAATGAGCTGGTTAGCAGGTCTTGGCAGGCGTTCGCGACAGCGTCCAGTTTGTCGGCCTTGGCGTTCTCCGAGAGCTGCAGGATCGTGGCGAATATGACATCCCGGTCGAGCGACTCGCGCAGAGCTTCGACAGTGAGCAGAGACTTGAGCAGCTCGAGCGTCACCACCACGAGTTCAACGTCCTCCTCGTAGATTGGCCAGCGGTGCAGCGGCTCGTGAAGGCGCTGCGTCACCGTGTGCGGCTGGCTGAGGCAGAACGAGACCACGCGGTGCAGCAACTTGTCGTGCGCGCGCACGAGCACGTCGAGGATCATAAGCGAGTGCGCGTTTTCGGACGACACGACCGGGTCGAGCAGCACGGCAATAAAGTCTTTGACCCACGGGTGCTCGTCCAGCTGGAACCGTTCGTCCCCGGCGCAGCCGAGCAACACCGTGGCAACCGCCTCCGTCCGGATGCGCAGGTACTTGCCCCACTGCGAGCCATCAAGGATGCACGGGAGTAGCGGGCGTACGAGATCGTCCGCTAGCTGCAGAAGGTCTCGCCCACACGCGGCAGCGATGCGCGTGAGCCCACAGATGATACGATTGGCCGAACCCTGCCGTTCCATCGCAATCAAGCGTGTCAGTGACGGAGTGTGGGCTTTCATGCAATGCTCAGTCTCCACAACGAACCTTGGAGTAGCGGTCGATCTGGTCGAGTGCGCGACACAGCGTCACAGCCGCGAGCTGGACGCACGCGCGGTACTTCTCTGGCGCATCCGGGTGCTTGCACACGCGCAGCACCGCAAGCGCGTCACCGTACACGCGCGGGTCGGCCAGCTTGCCGGACACGTTCTGGACGAAGTGCACCTTGAGAGAGAGCAGCTTGCGCGAGTTGTGGTGATGCAGCCACGCGAGGAAGGCCTCCACAAGCGCGTGGCGGATGCGCGAGCACGTCGCCTTGGCCGCTCGGATCTCCTTGGTGCCCATCTTGTCGGACGCGAGGCTCGTCTTGAGACCATTTCCAATGCAGATCGCGTTAGTTCTTGCCCCTTGGCACGGGTTGTCGTGAGTGCTTTCCTCACCTCGAGACGCGGCATGACATTCTCGAGCTCGCAGAACGTCGACTCCAGCACGGTGGCTGGGACGCGGCACTTGCTCAGCAGAACATCGCGGATGGATTCGACGAGCGCATGGGCGAACTCAAAGTCGAGCAGCGAAGCGAGCGGCAGGTCCTTGAGACTGGAGAGGCACCACCAAACAAGTCAGAAGCGTGAAGATTCTGAATGACCGGAGCGGCGAACGCACCTTTGGACGAGGTCCTCCATCGGGAAGGCGCCCGACGGCTTCCCGATGCTCATCTCTCCGTGCGAAGCCGTCTCCATGAACGCGCGGTACAGCACGGGCAGCGTCTGAGCGGCCACCATGCGGCGCGCCGGGACTGCCAGCCATGCGCACAGCACCTTGGTGCACTGGATCTCGTGCTCCAGCGACAGCGGGACCACCGTCTTCTCCTCCATGTCGTTGTCGTCCTGAAGGTCCGCGCTGGCGCTAGGCTTGTCATCGTCCAAGACGCCAGTAACGTCGCTCGAGGCAGCGTCGAGCGGCTCCATCTCCTCCACGAACGCCGGCAGCTTGAGCAGACAGAACGGGTTTACCTGTGCGTGTGGGAACTTGGCTTCAAGCAAGATCGCCACCGTCGCCGCGAGCTCCACCTTGACTGGATCGGTCACGCCAGGTGTCGCAGTTGACTCGCTCTTGGGCTCGGACGTGTCGGCGGCAGCCACAGTCCCCTCCTTGATCAGAAGTCGCGTCAGCAACGGGAGTACCTGTTGATTGATCATCGACTATCAGTTCACTATCAACTGTGATAGGCGGTGCCACACGACCGACTCACCTCATTGAAGATGGTGCGACGTGCGGCCGGGTGCGTCTGGAGCGCGACGGTCGCGAACTCGCAAGCGGGACGCAGCAGGCAGTTGAGTCGCTGCGCGGCGTCAGTCGCGGGCGTCGTGTCGCCGAGGAAGAGTGCGAACAGCCAGCGCAGACGCTTCTCGACGTCCTCGACGGCCACGTGCTCAGCGAACGCCTCCAGCACGCGCGTGGACCCCATGAGCGCCACCGCCTGGTCGTTCCACACACACACACGCATCGAGACAGCAGGACTAGCGTCAGCTTTGGGACGGTCATCTCGTGCGCGAGGACACAACGGCCGAACCTTGAGGCCAAAGTAGCACTTGCGCTGCCACGACGGGTAGTGCAGCACCGACGCGAAGGCCGCGCGGTAGCGCTCCAGCAGCGGCACCATGGCCTTCTTCTCCGTCACGTAGCGCACCGCCTGCAGCCGTAAACAGCAGCAGCGCACTTCAGCACACGGGATTAACACACCGACAAGCGCGCAGGAGACGTACCAGGGAGGCGGCCGAGAGAAGAGAGCCGAGCTCGACCTCGTGCGCGTGCTCGAGCGGCTCGGCGAGCTGCTGCGCGGACGCGTTGGCCGGCAGAAACTGCGCGAGCGCGTCATCCAGCTCGTCGACCAGCTGCATGAGGAACACGAAGGTGGCGTCCACGCCCAGCGTCGTCGAGTGCACGCACTCCTGCACGTATCCTGCCCCGCACGCGTCCGTCCGTCAGCATCGCAGCAGCCACCAACATGGCTACACTTTGGGGAAACGGCATGTAACCACGACTCACCGGCGATGCCCTGGGCGCCTGCGGCCACCAGTGCGTTGGCGAGGTCGCGTTTCATGGGTCTGCTGCTCGTGGCGCTTGGTCCGAGGTGATTCACGCGCGCAGACGTGAGGACTGCAAGGTCGAGCGGTCGTCGGAGACGCGGAGGAGAAGCGGCGGCTACTGGACGGGGACGACGCGGAGGCGGCGGTGAATGGGACCCACGGGAAGCGGAGACGCTGGGGCTCTCGACAAGCTGGAGGATGAGGCGCAAGGCGGTCGGAGAGGCGAAGGAGCGCCGCCGCCAGGAAGAACTGAAGCCGGTCGGTCGGCGTGACTGATTTATCCTTCTTCGACGTCACTGATGGCCATCATTGCACGAGGCGGGCGTACTGTGGATGAAAGTGTTGGAAGAGACATAACCAGCGGGGGTACGCTTTGTATCCCGTTGTTCTGTTTTTGCGCGAATATCCCACTTGCAAGGATCCGACCGCGGGTAGGGGTCGGACCTGAAACTGTTCAGGTTGGCTTCCATCTCGATGCGTTCTTGGCCACGGAACATGGGTTGACGACTTGAGGCAGGTCTTTTCGTTGGGGGCAGCAAGAATCCGGCAAACGAGCACCTGCACACTGGCACCAGCACGCGCTGCTCCACCTGAAAGCAGCCTTGTCCTCGTCAAGTCCGTGCGTCAATGGTGGCCACGACTTGGGCCGTTCGGCGGCTCCAAAGTCCAGCATTTTTGCTGGTGAGACCCAGCTGTTTCGAGGCATACTGGATCCAACTGACACGTCAGCCGTGTCAGAGACATCACGGCGGACGCGTCCAAGTGGTTCTCCGCCCCGGAGCAGGCCCGCCCTCGGCTCCGGCCGGGACCTTCCACCCTGCGGTCTCGTCCAGCGCGCTCACGGTCGGCTCCTCTCTCCCTCGTTCCCTCCTCGGCGCCTCGCACGCGAGTCCAGGCCTCGTCTGCCTCGGTCTCGTCTCGGAGCTTGGAGCTTGAAAGCCTGAAAGCCTGGAGCCTGGAGCGCTCCGAATCGGAGCCAAGACGGAGCCAGCAACGCCGGCGGGTTCTTTCGAACCGAACGCACGCGGCGGGAGTGACACTCCTGCACAATTCGATCCGCGGCCACGCACGCCCGGACCTCCTCTCGAATTTCCAATTGTTCGGCGCCGTCTTGGCCCCTCAATTGGACGCGGGCGACCGGACTCTACGCGACGGAGACCGACCGACTGAGAGAGACTGAGGAGGGAGACCGACTGACAGAGGAACGGACATGGCGGGCCGGCAGCGGGTGGGTAGCGCCGCGGAAGGCGACTGCGCAGTCGCGAATCCCACCGAGACTGGCACGGAGCGAGGAGGAGGAGGGGAGAAGATGGACCGCCCGCCGCTGAGGGAGGAGGCGAGCGACAAGGCGCTGCGCATCCGCGTCTCCTCATGGTCGTCCGTGCCGACGTCGTCTGCGGACGACGGCGTGGACGAGTCCCCCGGCAGCGAGGCGTCGTCCACCGACCAGGGCGGCGCCAAGGCGACAGCCAAGGCGACGGCCAAGTCGCCGGCGCGCGGGGCCAAGCGCCGGCGCGCCGACGACACGCCCGCGTTCCTGGACAAGACGTACGAGATGCTCGAGCGGTGCCCCGCGGACCTGGCGGCCTGGACGCCGCGCGGCGAGAGCTTCGTGGTCAAGCAGCCCGAGGCGTTCGCCGAGCGCGTCATCCCCGCGTACTTCAAGCACAACAAGTTCAGCTCGTTCGTGCGGCAGCTCAACCTGTACGGCTTCCGCAAGGTGCGCGGGCTCGACGCCGAAGGCGGCAAGGAGGAAAGCGACGGCGCTGGCGCCGACGCGGCCGAGGAGGACACGCGCGGCTGGTGGGAGTTCCGTCACGACAAGTTCGTGCGCGGGCAGCGGGACCAGCTGCGCAGCATCCGGCGGCGGTCCACGCCTTCGAGCGACAGCCCCTCGGTCCGGTCTCCGTCCGTGGAAGGCACGCCCACAGCTGCTGCGTCGACTTCCACCGTGTCCGTCAATGCGTCGTCGACTCTGGTCGAGCGAGCCGAGCTAGACGAGCTGCGGGCCGACATGCGCGTGCTACGCGACCAAATGCAGCAGCTCACCAAGCACATGGCCGTCGTCATGCAGGCGCTCGCTGCAGGGCGACACCTACAGGAGCCCGAGCGCGGCGCGAGGCCTCCGCCGTCGGCGGTGCCCACCACTCCTAGCTACAGCCCGAGCACCCCCGGCGGCATCGCGGCCAAGCAGCAGTTTGCTGCGGCACCGACACAAGCGCCGCTGTCTATCTACGCGCCGCCCGCGCCGTCCCTCACCATCAGCACCAGCGCCGCGGGTCTGCCGCCGCACATGCCGTCGACGCAGGAGAGCTTGTTCCCGTCTCCTCGCCACGACGTCAAGCCCATGCGCAGCCCTGTCGGCACGTACCATCTCCGGCCGCTGCAGTCGCTCATCCACGCGAGCACCAACAGCGGAGGGCCAGGGACGCCAGTGGGCATCCCTCCGCTTCCGAGTCCTCGCCCGTCGCCGATGATGAGCCCTCGCCTCGCGTTCCTGAGCCACGCCGCCAGCACCATCCCGCCTGTGTCGACGCCCGACGGCAGCAGCGTCCAGCACCACTCGGAGTGGGAAGCGTACGCTCGACAGCAGCGGTACTCGCGTCCGCTGCCGTCGCCAAGCGCGACGTCTCCCGATGTGGCCGTGCGGCAGTTGAGCCAAGTGGCGGCGCAGACGCGCAGTGACCTGCTCTCGTGCATCGTTGCGCGCATCATCGGCTTCTTGCGCGTGCAACAGCAGCGCCAGGAGCAGCAGCAGCAGCAGCAGCAGCAATCCGCGACGCCCAGGGCCGGTGGCAGCGCCTCGGACAGCAGCCAAGAGGTGGAGGGTGTGGCCGACGCCGTCAACTCGGACATCGCGCAGAAGCTCGCGTGGGCCCAGGAAGGAGCCGCCGGCGCGTCTCCCATGTCGACGACGTCGCCAGGCAACGACGTGCTGCTGGACGCCGAGACGGCTGCCATGTACCGCGTCGAGATCCTCAAGTTCATCTCTCGCGAGCTGCCGCGCGCGCTGAACGAGGCCGTCGAGAAGCGGCTCGCGCCGGCCCAGAAGAAGGCGCTCAACCGGTCGCTGCTCGCGCTGCTCGTGCAGAAGGCGCAGGCGGCGCTCGAGCACCAGATGCGCACCACACCGGCCAGCAAGCCGGCGTCCTCGTAACACCCGAGCGGATCAATGTCAACGCGTGATGTGGTTGTCAAAACTGCTCGTGGGAGTCCCCCCACTCTATGATACTATTCCATGTCACTCACCACGCTACTTCATACGTTCACCGCTACAAGCTGCTCGACGTCTCGAGCTGCAGCGCTTGAGAGAGCACGTCGTCGCCACGCAGTGCCCGGGTCACGTCGTCCATGGTCGCGGCGGACGCGAGCTTGGCCGACCAGAAGGACTTGGAGCCCGGGGCAGCTGCGCGCCGACGAGGATCGCGCTTGAGGAGCGCGTAGCACTCGAGGGTGGCCACGTGCCGCACCAGCTCCTCACGAGAGAAGCGCGGCAGCCACGCAGCGTTGGCGCGCGCGCTCAGACGAGCAAGCTCCTCGCTCACGGCGTTCAAGTCGCTCATGACGGACTCGTTGCTGGGTGCGAGCGTCGTGAGCACATACAGCAGCAGCTTCGGCAGACGAGGGAGCTGCGCGATCTGCTTGGCCAGCGGAGTTGACAGCATGTCGCTTGAGCTCTGCATCACGTCGCGTAGATTGATCTGAGCGGCGGGTTGCTCCTGCGGTGCGGATGGTGTCGCGGATGACCGTGCTGTCGTCCGGTGCAGTGCCGAGCGCGCACACTGCTGCAGCAAGCTGATGGCTCGCCGAGCGTCGCCGTCGCGGGCGGCGACCTTCCGTGCAATGAGCTCGAGCGCACGGGTGTCGACAGTGCTGACCGCGGCGTCCGAAGCGGCGGCAGATCCCGCGTAGTGGTTCAGGATGTCCACAAGCTCCTCGTGGGAGTACGAGCTGAAGACGATGTGCGGAATGTCGGCGGCGGGCTGACCTGCCGTGCCGAGGAGGCGCGTGATCTGCGCGTACATGTCGATGCCGTTCATGATGCCGAGGAACTTGAGCGAGGGTGAGAGCGTCGACCACTGCACGAGGAAGCGCAGGATCTGCGCCACTCGCACTTGCTGACGCTTGGGAAGTCGCAGCAGGTGGTCCACCTCGTCCAGCACCAGCACGACGCTGGCGCCTTGTTTGGCGCTGCCAATGTCGGCCGTCGCTCGGCACAGGAAGCTGTCGAGCGCGAGCGCGCTGAACACCGCAGGGAGCGACGCCGCCGATCCCTTCTGCTTTCCTCGGGAGTAGCCAAGGCGGCGCACAATGTCGGCGTACAGCGCCGAGGGGTTGGCGAACGTGCTGCAGTTGATGCGCACGGCCGAGAGCGTGCGGGCTTCGTATTCCGCGAGCAGCTCGTCCACGCACGAGGTTTTGCCCGTTCCCGGCGGGCCGACGAGGAACAGACAGTTGCGGCCGTCGTCCGCGGTCCCGTCGAGCACCGCGCGGACCTCGCGCTTCTGCTGCTCACGGCCCACGACCCCGCCTGTGCGCTGGAGCCACTGCCCCGCGCATATCCGCTGCAGGACCGCCGCGCTGCCGTCGATGAGCGATTCTACCGCAATCAGCGGCGTTGCTGTTTCACCATCTTCGTCGTTGTCATCGTCATGTGACTGCGCCTGGTGCTTGGACTCGATGCCGGGCCGCGAAGCGACAGCAGTGTCCTCATACTGGAGAGTGCGCCGCGGCACAAAGCGGTCCTCGCTGTCGCTCACCACCGCCTTGACAGCTTTAGCGCTCAGCACCGACGCCTTGTCCACGCTCGAGAGTGGCCGCATGCGCTTCAGTGGGGGCGACAGCAGCTCGACGGCCTCGGTCGGCGCCGCGCACCGCCGCGGGGACGCGCCAGCCGGCTGCGCTCCTCTCTCGCCCTCCGCCCGCGCGTGTTTCCTCGACGCCAGGGACGCGGGTGAGGCCGCCAGTGCGAGCCTGCGCGCCTCCTCCACCCACTCGTGCTTCCGCGACCGCGTGCGCATGCTGCTACTCATACAACGGGGCCCAGGGGATCGCAGGAAAGCGCACAATGCTGGCAGATTGGCGACTGGTTCGCTGCATCGAACTCGCCTGGTGATTTTGGCGCGCTTTGGACAGCGCCGTTGAATTTTGGACCAATCAGAGAGCAAGCATTTTCGCGCGCTTTTTCATCGACCTGTGGAAACCAATGCTAGCCGTTCAACAAGTTTCGAGGGGTCGCAAACGAATGTTCCCGAGTCTCACAAACTTGTTTTGCTCTGCAACGTGTTCAGACTCTCGAGAACGTTGTGGATGCAAGGCGACGAATCCGGAGTGCTCGCAGTTTTGCACACGATCGACCACTTGCCGTCGTTCACAGTCAGCCCGTCGTGGCTGACCAGTGACAATCCGTTCTCATTGCCGAAGCCTCGCACCAATTTCTCCAGGTTCACTCCGGGATATGCTTGCACTGCGACGGGCACGACCACGATCGCTGATGGGAGTGTCGTCGTGAAATTTCACTGCAACCACGACCAGAACCTCGAAGAGACAAAGGCAGCTAATGCAACATCCGAATGTATATTCCTTCTCGAGGATAAGCAGTACGATCGAACACACCACACCACCGCGCACGGCAATGCCATGCATCCTTGTCCAACGGTGGAGGACAGCACCAAATCCACAGCACCATCCACTCACCGCATGACTTTACTGCGCCATCTTGAGTGACTCCTCCCACAGCCGCGTGCCCAGCTCCTTGTCGTGCACGAGCTCCGATGGCTCCCAGACCTCGTCCACGCGGATGTACGCGTCGTTCTTGGCGCCGAAGGGCAACGGCTCCTCTGAAGCCACGCGTGCCATCACACCACCAGAGTACACCGATGTGCTCACACGCCCGCCGGTCCACCACGACATGAGCCGGATGATCGGCAGCACCAGTGTGAACAGGATCGGGCTCACCTGGCGGAAGAGACCCGTGTCCGGCGTCAGTCCGGGCGTGTATGACACGATCTCGGGTCCGTCGGGGTAGCGACGCGCAAACTCAGCAGCGAACGATATGTTCAGCAGCTTGCTCGTCGCGTACGCCTCCATG
>JAADYH010000035.1:0-52639 GCA_023338125.1 Phytopythium aichiense | reverse complement strand
ATGGCCGACGCGACCGACGCGACCGACACGGCCGACACGGCTGACACGGCCTCAACCGCCGACACGACCGACACCAACGCATCCACTGCACTCGACACGTCCTCGTCGATCGTCGGCGTTGGTGCCGTATCTACTGTTGCTGCTTGTGCTGCGTTTTCTGCTGCTGGTATTGCAACTACCTCGTCTGTCGGAGGTGGTGGAGATGCATTCTCTTCGACCTTGCTTCGTCTTCGTGTGGTTGAAGCTAATGTAGCGAATGCTAGTGTGTCAATGGGCGGACGAAGTGCTGCGGAAGTGTTTTCAAATTGGGTGCTGCCATCGTGCAATTGCTTCAGTGTCGCGTTGTACGGCGCAGTGGGGTCGCTGGAGTCGTCAATCGCTTCTCTGACGCTCTCGTCAACGAAGCTGGAAATCGTCCCCGACATGATCGCTTCAATAATGAGTCGATTCGAATCACTTTTGGCGAGAAGCGCGTCCAATCGCGCAGTCCCCGAGGTGTCAGCTGAAACACCAGAGTCAGAGGTAGCAGACGAACGCGGTTGGCTTGATGATGCATCGGATGACAGCTCCTCCGAGTGAGTTGAAGAAGGAATGCCCGCAAGAGGCTCGTCTTCCACGTTCATGAGTTCCCCTTCAACGTGTGAGTGGTCCGACTGTTCTGAAGGGCCATTGCCACTATCAGCGTCTTCGTCCTCGATCTCACGATCCTTTTCTGTTGGGGTGGCGTCACCACTGAGACTCTGGGCGAGTTCAGATGAAGCTGACTTCAATGCCATGCGGGACGCCTGCTCTTCCGCCTCGAGAGCCGACGTGTTCTCCACGGAGTCAACCATTGACGCCAACAGCTCGGCAACAGTTTGTGCGAGTTCTAACTCTCGTTTCTGGATCTCTCGCTCTTCTTTCGCGTGCTCCGCCTCCGAAATCAGTGTGTCTTCAACGCTGAGAACTGCCAAGGCCAAGGCGCTGGCGACAGCCTCCAACAACTCTTCCTCACGCTTCTCATTCTCCCGCTCTTCCTCTTCTAGTTTCTTGGCAGCAGCGACAGCTTTCGGGTATTCGATGTGTCGAACATACATACCGCGGAAGGCACGGTTCAGCACCCCAGCTGCTGCAGTTGCCTTCTTGTAATTCACCTCCCCGAGATGCCGTCGTGCATGCGCTTGTATCTTCTTCGCCGCATCGACTTGCTCGGCGATCTCCTTTCGCGTCGCAAACCCGCGATACAGCGACTGTAGTAGAACGATCTGTGCCTTCTCGTGCTCGAATTTGTCCCGCTCACTCTTTGCTCGCCATGCCGCCTGGATTGCCACAGACGCGAACACGCGGTCTCTCTCGTGCGAGCGAGCTAGCGCGCCGCGCCACAGTGCTTGAATGCACCGCACTTGCTCGAGGATGCCCAGGTAGCGAGCTTTCGCAGCGTACATCTTTAGTAGACTCTGGATGAGAGTTGCAGAATTGTTCTGCAGCACGTGGAGTCGATGCCGAGCTAGAGCGCGCCGCCAGTATTTCTGTTCCACCACGACAGAAGTGCAGCACCGTAAGTCATACCGCTGAGCGCCATGGGCTCATGATCCCGCAGCGACAAGGCACGAGTAACCTACCTGTATCTTCGTTGCCGCCCTTGTTCGAGTAACGAAGATCCTCGCCTCTGCCCGCACAAAGCTCTTGTGCGGATTGTAGCGCGCTCCAAGAGCGTGAGAGTACGTGTCCTTCGGCGTTGCGACCACAAGCGAGGTTCGTGTCGCTCCGGGGGGAAGCGCATGTCCAGAGAGTCCCACTGGTCCTTCCGGCGTTGTTGCTGGCCGCTTGGCCGATCTGGCTCGAGGCGATACCCTCGTCGATGGATGAACTAGGTCTGCTGGTCGAGACGGAGGGCGTGAAGGAGTCAGCAACGCAGCTTCCGACTCGACGTCTCCGTTGCTGATATCACGAGCAGTTCGCGGTGAGAGTTGGTTGAGAGGCCTCGGCGATGCTCCTCTTGGAGGAGTTGGCGCCACTGGTCGACGACTAGCCGACGGATCTCCTGTCGTTCGTAGCGGTGACGCGGACGCGGACGGGGCCGTCGGAAGGTAGCCAGAGGCACCACCGCCTCCTTCGAGGGAGTTTCTTCGGAACAGGAAGTTCTGCCGCATCACCTTGTATGTTTCCAAAATGCGCACCACGATCGGGTGCGACTGAGGCAATCGGTGGACTCCGATCTCCATTGCACTGGCGAGCGCCTCGCGAGTCTGGTCCGGCATGTGCAGATTCGCCCACTCGATCGCCATATTGTGCAGCGTGGCCGCCTTGAGCGTGTGAAACACCTCGAGCGCTTGAGGATCAACGCCATCGGGTCTCCCAGACGATCGCGCCGCCTGCTGGGACTCGGCCAGTGTCAAGCACTGCGTGTACATGAGCCCGGCATTGCTCGGGTCGTTGAGCAAGCCGTGCAGGCATGCTTTCAGGAAGTACGCCATCGGGAAACGGTCGCGTGGCGGAAGCTTCTCGTTGATGTGTACCGACTTGTCCGCGGCCTGCAGCGCGGCCTGGTACTTCTTCTGCTTCTTGTAGTAGTTGGCGAGGTGCTGGTATACGGCTGCACGTTGGATTGCCTTCTTGCAGTAGTCGAGGCCATCGCGTGAGGTTAAGTCTTCCCCCTTCTTCAAGAGCTGCATCGGATCACAACGTGGTTATCAGTTGCGGCTGACACCTTGCGATCGACAAGCTCTCGCGTACCAGGAACGGGGTGTTGTCCGCGATGGCTTCCGACTTGCGCGCTCCGCAGAGACACAGTGCCACAAGCTGCACGCACCGGATCTCGTAGTCGATGCGGAGCCACTTGATCTCGTCCGCCGCCACGTCGTGGGCTTCCGCCCTCTTCTGGATGCAGCGGAGCTGCGCACATGCCATCCCATCCGCTCCGTGTCAGGCAGAGTCAACCCAAAAGCAGACCAGCAGCCTCCATCCGTACCAGCATCTTGGTCGACTGCTCGTACGTGTGCACCGCGTCCATGAAGCGACCAGTCTTCTCCAACTGCGCTGCCAGCGCGTCTGTGCGCTGGATCTTTGTCATCCCGCTCTGCCCGAACCGCGAGGCCTGCGCGCCGCACCAGCGCCAGGTCAGTGGCGTCGATTGCAACGGCGGGCGGCGGACTCGAACCCTACCGCGAGGTTGGCGTACTGCATGCTGTCAAGTGGCGGCGGACGTACGATCTGCTGGTCCCCTGTCACCGTGAGCGAGTCGGCAGTCAGCAACTGTTCGCGGCCCATCGACGCCTCGCAGGTGCGCACCTTCGTCTGGCGCGAGCCAGATGCACCGCAGCTTCTTCTTGTCGCGCAGGTCCAGCACCCTGTTAGCCAGGCAGGCACAGCTGTCACGTCAGTGCTGTCGATCGTTCTCCTATCGCTGATGCTTCCTGCTCCTGCCGACCTCTTGTTGTCGGTGCTGCTGGCCAGCGCGGCGCTAGAGAACAGCGGCGACGGCAGGCTCGTGGGCGGCCGCAGACGCGCGCTGGTGCCGGGTGCGGCCGGCGAGATAGGTCGCTCATCCACTGCGGGCGTGGGCGGCACCACCTCGGGCAGCCGCTCGGTGTGCGCGGGCTTGTCCTTGACCAGTCGGCGACGCATGCTGGTTGGCGTCCGGTTGAAGCCCGATCACAGAGCAGTCGGAAACCTCAGGGTCGGCTGCTGCGCGCTCTCGCCTCGAAATGGACGCACCGGACGCGCCCGCGGCCCAACGACCGAGCCGCGGGCGTCACCGTTTCGCGCGCGCGCCCCTTCCCGCAGCATCAGCGAGGCGCCGGCGCCGGCGGACGCGACTCGCCGCGCATCCGGTCGGTTGAACGCGACGTGTGTGTGGCGGGCGAAACGACCTCTTCGTTGGTCTCTGCGCCTTTTTTACCAATCCAAGGAGATAGTTTGGTATTAGAGGACCAATTTAGCGGCAACTTTAGGGTTTAATTGGATAATATTACTCGGGGATAATAGCGAAAAAGGCAACTTCCTGGTGACGGACGCCTGCATGGGCGTGCCGATCTAGATGGTGCCGGGCTTGATGCGCCAGAAGTTCACGTCGTTGTAGGCGTCGTCGGCCATGGAGCGAGCGCGCGCTTGCGCCGCGACGGCCTCCGACATGAACGTGTCGCCAGCTGCGTATGCGTCCTTGCTGGCGGTGTTGGTGGCACCGGTCAGGCGGCCGCGGTCTCTCCGCGGCGCGAGCGGCGACAGGATCGGCGGGAACATCGTGTCGGCCAGCACCAGCAGGCTGCCGAACGACTCAAGGAAGCCCGGCAGCGCGCGGTGCCGCAGACGGCCCGTCGACTCGTCCACGATGAACACTTTGCCCGGGAAGACGCCAGCGCGCGCGAACGTGGCGGCGTCCTCAGCCGTCTTGCCGAACGCCGCGTAGAAGGCGTTCACGTCGGGTGGGAACAGCTCGCGGACCGCGTCCAGCGCCGCCGCCTTGAACTCCTGCGCGTCGATGGCTTCGTTGCTCGCTGCCTCGAGCAGTCGGTCCGGCGACAGGAGAACCGGTCCGTGCGGAAGGGACTCGCTATAGTCTTCTGCACCAGTCGATGACGAGGGCGACGGTGACGGCAAAGATGAAGGTGATGCTGGTCGCAGCAGCGTGCGGATCCACTCGGCATGGAAGAGTCCCTGGGTCGTCAAGTACACGATGCGGTACCCGTTCTGCTCAAGCCTGGAGAAGAATGCCTGCGCACCCTCGTGCAGCGGTGACGAGGTGTCCCGCCGCTTGAACATGCCGCCGGTCGACGTGCGAGCGATGGCGCCATCCATCTGCGCGATGACGATCTTGGACGACGCCGGCCACAAATACAGCTTGGCGTCCACGCGCGCCACGACTGCCTGGCCGACAGCCGACGTGACCACGAACGACAGGTCATTCATGCCAGCTCGCAGGTTCATGCGGCGCAGGTCAGCTTGCGACGGCAATAGACTCTTCTTGAAGTATGGCTCAGTCGTGAAGCTGCTCGTGTCCTGGGTCGACGCGCCGCCCTCGCTGCTGACTTCGTCCACAGGATCAAGCGCTGGCAGAGAGAACGAGCCGCGATGACGCCCCATGACTTGCTCCGTGAGCACCGGCAGCGGCTCGTTCGACACTTCGGACGCTTCCTCTTCGTGCTCCAACGCATTATCACTGTGATCGTGACGGCGTGCGGCAGCATACTCGGTACTTCGTGATGCCCGAGTCTTGACGGCCGCGCTGAGCGGCAGTGGCGGCGAGTACGGGAACAGGACCCGCGAGATGAGGCACGCCTGGACCTCGGGCGTGAAAGCGGACAGCTGGCCGTTGATCAGCGCCACCAAGTTTGGACTCGCCAAGATGGCGGTCGGGTCCGCTCGGAAGGCCTCGAACGACACCATGTGCGCCGCGAAGATGGACAGCATCTCCTCGTGCGACGACGCCGTGCCCAGCAGGTGGCCGCACAGCGAAATGTACGGCACGTTCGCCTCCAGACTCGCCGGGTCGAGGTCGATCAGCGAGTTGCTCGATGGGAACTCGCTGAACCGGCCCGGTCCGAACGCGCCGGACGCGGATTCCACCGCGTCAAAGTACACGGACTCGCTCTTGACCATCACTGGCAGCTCGCGGGTCTCCTCCTCCTCCCGCCGGCGCTCCGTGTTCGCGCGGCCGTCGTCAGCCTGCTCGTCGTCAGCGGTGTTCGCGTCATGGTCAATGGCCGCCGACTCCATGTGCGGCAAGGCTCCCCAGCCCCATGCCAGTCGCTCGCTCACTGCGTTGCTACCGCTGATGGCTCGAGTCGAAGGCGTCCGCTCGAGTCTGTACGTGTCGTGCCACTCGAGGGAGGCGGGCGGTGGGCCTCGAACGTCGTCGTCATCTGCCTCGGGCCTCGGTTCAGCGATCGGATCGGCCGGCGGCGCCGATGAACCTGCTGGCGACTCTCCTGCCTCACCGCTTTGGCTGTCGTGAAGGCGCTTGACCAACTCTAGCGGGTCCACCGCCAACGCTTCGGCAGGGAACGCAGCCACTGGGCCGTCGAGCGTCTTGACCGTGTGCTGCACGGGGCTCACGAGCGGCGACGTGCGGTACTCCTCCTCTTCCACGAGCTCGTGCACCTCGGCGAGGAAGAAGGCCTCGCCCGCCGCGCCAAGCTGCGTCAGCAGCAGCACAAACCACGGTCAGCAGGACGCGGGTGGGTGCGACCACAGACCGAGAGCGAAAGCGCCACCTTCATGCGGACGCCGGGCACGCGCGCGCCATTCACCTCGAGCACCACCTGCTTGTCCACGCGGCCGGCCTTGAGCTGCAGCACACTTCGTCAGCTCCGCTCTGTTCCCCCCTAAGCGTCATGCTCCACGCACCTTGTGCTTGCCGAAGTGCACGTGGAAGGGCGAGCAGTGCAGCGCGCCGTCCTCGTGCTGCACGGCGACCACGTCAACGGCGCCCGAGCCTGTGCCCTGGTGCAGGTCGAACACGTTGGTCACGTAGTCCTTGACCGAGTAGATGACGTTCATCTCTGCCTCTCCTGCTCTCTGAACGCCTCCGGCGTTGCTCTGCGCTGTGCTGGCACCGCCACACGGACTCTCCAACTGCGTCTGGGCCAGTCGACAGGCGCGCGCACGTCGACGAGGCAAGTGGCGCTATTTCCGCCGCGGAAGGTTACGAGCCGCGACCGTCTGCCGCCGCGAACGTTCGCCAAGTTGCGGGTCCTGTGAGGCCTGCAGGGAGCTGTGGAGAGCCGCGGAGACCGCTGAAGACACGGGGAGCGACCGCGGAGACGTGCGGCCGGCTGTGCGCAATGGGAAATGCGCGCTGGGGCGATCCATGGACACACCACACCACACCGACTGCGGTCCGGCATCTTCCTCGAACGTCCGTCACTTTGCCAAAGTGCACAAGAAGAAGCGGAGCAAAGGAGCGGTTTGGCGAATCTGGCCAATCAGAAAGCGGTTCATGAAATGTATTGGCGAATCAGGTGGCGCGCTCTTCAAGGTTGAAATTGCAACCTCAAGCGCACAGAACAGACATGTCGAGGTGGAGATGGCATGGCGATGGTGTGCTCATGATGCTGTAACGCGAGTCGCGGGCGAGCGGATGGGTCAGAGAAGGCCGGAGTCGCGCTGTGCTTGGTGTCCCGGGGTTGAAGATCCGAGCACAGTGCTGGAGCGGTGGGTGGTGATTTGATTCATGCATGACGCCGGACAAGCTCGCGCTTGACGAAGAAGGGAGAGGTCCTGCCTTCGCAGAGAAGAAGTGTTGCCAACGCTGCAGCTGTGACGGAGGAGGAACGAGGCAGCAGCGGTCCACACGTCCTGAGTTCGAACGGTCATGACATCACGCGCAGCGATGCATGATGAGACCGTCGGCACATGAGACGCTCCGTGCGACGCCAAAGGATCCCTTCCCTCCAGAACGCACAAGCAATGGGCGGCTGCCGCCTCCTCTCGGATCCCAGCCACACCCGACGGCTGAAGGTCGCCTTCCAGACAGCGTACCAGACTTTCGCTAGTCGGGTCTTCTTGTCCGGCGTGGCTTTTCAGCCCGGCACTTCAACGTGGTCTTGCTGGTCGTCATTCCTCCCACGCAAGTACCAAAGTCCATTCATCCTCTTCCTCCTGCTCCTCCGCCAACTCCTGCTGCTGGGAGATCGATCCCCGGGCGAAGACCGTGCTCAGAGCGAGGCCGTCAGCTGGGCGACGCGAGCCTCCTGCTCGAACTCGCACATGCTGCGCGACCGCGTCTCCTCGACCTGCTTCTCGTGGTTGTACGCGCGCGCCGTCTTGGTGATATCGGGTGGCACGTACGCGGCCTGTTTGGACCCCTGGCGGTCGGTGGAGACGGGCACGAACTCAAAGTACGCGGCCTCGCAGCGCGAGCTCACGTCCACCAGCAGGCCGTCCTCGCGCACGCCAATGTACCGGCGGTGCTGGTTCATGCTGTTGAGGTGACCGGTGGACGAGTACTCCCACTTGAGCCCCGTGGTGCCGCGCAAGCAGTTAGCGCGCTTCATACGCAGGTCGCGGAAGCACGAGAGCGTCGAGCGGCTGAACATGTACCTGCCCGAGGCCTCGTGGAAGAAGCTCACCTTGATGCAGTTGTAGCCTTTCGAGTAGCACTCGAGGCGGAACTCGGTGCACTCGACGGGGTCCTCGTCGTCGTACTGCGTGACCACGCCCACGTGGACGCCGTCGGGCAGGATGCGCACGAACTGGTTGCCGTGCACGCGCAGGAGCACCTTGGTGCCGCCCAGACGCAGCACGCTGTCGACGACCGAGCGCGAGACGGCCTTGATGGCCTCGATCTCGCGCTCGAGCGCGTCCACATCCTCCTTGGCCAGGCGGTTCTCGAACGGCACGCGGCCCCGCACCTTGGTCATGACCTGCTTGGAGAACTGGAGGCCCGTCTTGCACCAGTGCGCCGCGTGCTCGCAGTTCTGCGTCACGATGTTGAAGTCGCCGCGGCCGAGGCCCAGCAGGAACTTGCAGCGCGCGAGCACCACCTCGGGCAGGTCCGACTTGCCGCGGTGCACCTCGCCCCACTTGGACAGCAGGTCGCGCAGGCCGGACGTGTGGTACTCGACGAGCCGCAGGTGCTGCGGGCTGCGCTTGTAGAGGAACTCGGTCAGCGTCGAGATGCGGAAGCACGAGTCCGCCTGCGCGGCGTGGTAGCTCTCCAGCGGGCTCCACACGTGGCAGACCTTGATGTCCTCGAACGAGTCGCCCGAGGCCCAGACGATGCCGTGGTGCTGGTACGTGAGCGGCCAGCGCGAGTGGTCCCAGATGCAGATGTGGTCGCCCGGCCGCAGCGACCGCTTGTCCGCCACCTTGGTGTACACGCCGCCCATCGCGCTCGAGCCGCCGCCACTGCTTCTAGCCGCTGCTGCTGCTGGATTGAGGACTCGATCGCGAAATGGGACACGAGGGCGGGCGAGAACACTGAGAGGCGACGTTGGCGACGTCGTCCGCTGTCAGAGATGATTGGTGCATTGCTCGACATGGTCCGTTTCCCCGCACGCAGTCAGTGGCCATCGCTATTTATACGCTGAGGGCGTGAGATGCATCATGGCGCGCGACTCGATGTCGACTCGATGCCGACTCGATGCATCCGCATGATGGGAAGCTGCGGTTCGATTTGATAGTGTTATGTCGAGCGGCAACGACAAAAAAAGCAAAAAGCAAAAGCGAAGCGAGCGCCTTCATCCGGCGGCGCGCACATCGACGAATTGATGCAGCCCTCGACTGGCCGAGCGTGTTCCTCCAGCTGAAGTGGAAGCCGCCGCGGAGCTCAGTCGAGGCGGTTGGAGCTATCTGTACATGGCTGGCTGGCTGGACAGTAAGGTCGCCGCGCTCGCGGTTCCAACAGTGGGCGGACGGGTCGTCTCGAGCCTCGGTCCTGGCTGGGTGTCGCTGCCGTGGCGGCCTCGCGTGTCACGGCGGCGCTCATAAAGTATGCCTCGCTGCTGGCGGCTTGGTGGTCGGTCCTCTCCCTTGGAAAGGAGGCTTGAAAATGGCCGAGCGAGCCCACCTAGGCGGCGACGGCCGTGGTGCTGACGCTCGAGCTGAGCCGCGCCGCGGGCGAGTGCTTGATGAGCCCAGCCATCTCCATGTCGCGCATGCTGCGCGACTCGGTGTTCTTGACGACCTTGGAGTGGTTGTACGCGCGCGTGACCTGGTTGATGTCCGGCGGGTTGACCTCGTCGCGCTTGGCGTCCTCGCACGCGACGAACTCGAAGCGGCAGGCGTCTCCGCGCATGCTCACGTCCAGCAGCAGGTTGTCATCACGCACGCCGACGTACCGGCGGTGCTGGTTCATGCTCTTGAGGTTCCCGAGTGACGAGTACTCCCACGTGAGCCCTGTGGTGCCCCGCAGCCCGTTGGCGCGCTTCATGCGCAGGTCGCGGAAGCACGAGAGCGTGGACCGGCTGAACATGTACGTGCCCGTCTCCTCGTGGTAGAAGCGCACCTTGAGGCAGTTGTACTCCTTGGAGAAGCACTCGAGGCGGAAGGCCGTGCGGCCGCGCGGGTCGTGCTCGGGCACGATCTCGACGCGCATGCCGTCGGCGTGCACGCGCACGTAGTGGTTGCCCTTGACGCGCAGGAAGACGAGCGCGCCGCTGAGCTGCAGCACGTTGTTGACGAACGACTGCGAGACCTTCTTGATCTGCTCGATCTCGCGCTCGAGCGCGTCCACATCCTCCTTGGCCAGGCGGTTCTCGAACGGCACGCGGCCCCGCACCTTGGTGAGCGTCTGCTTGCACCACTGCTCGCCCGTCATGCACCAGTGGGCCGCGTGCTCGCAGTTCTGCGTGAAGATGTTGAAGTCGCCGCGGCCGAGGCCCAGCAGGAACTTGCAGCGCGAGAGCACCACCTCGGGCAGGTCGGCCTTGGTCAGGTGCACCTCGCCCCAGCGCGAGAGCACCTCGCGCAGGCCGGACGTGTGGTACTCGACGAGCCGCAGGTGCTGCGGGCTGCGCTGGTCCAGGAACTCCTCGAGGGTCGAGATGCGGCAGCACGAGTCGGCCTGCGCCTCCTGGAAGCCCTGCAGCGGGCTCCACACGTGGCACACGCGCACGTCGGCGGCCGAGAAGCCCGAGGCCCAGATGATGCCGTGGTGCTGGTACGACAGCGGCCAGCGAGAGTAGTCCCAGATGCAGATGTGGTCACCCGGCCGCAGCGACGCCATGCTCACCACGCGCGTGTACACGCCGCCCATGTTTGTCGGCCGCTCCGTCCGTTCGTCGGTGCGTCGGGTCGCCTCCCGGCCGGGCTCAAGATCAGCAAGTGGGCCGCCCGCCTGCAGCCGCGAGGGGGATCCGGAGATGCGTGCCGCCGCGGGACAATCAGTCGCGCGTGGAGGCGGCCAGCGGCAGGCGTCGGCGGGAGGAATGGCCGTGCGGGCTGGTGTCGGGGCGGGGAATGCATGCGGCACGCCGCCGGTTCGAGAAAGCAAGCGACGAGGGTTGTGGTTGTGGTTTGCAAAAAACAACAACAGAGTGGGATGAAACCAATTAAACACTTAATTGACCAGAATTGCCATCTTTTAGTAAAGCGCGGTCAAATGACCGCTAAAACCGGGCCAGACGCCACTTTAAATGACCGCAACGTTTGATTTAATGTCGCTATCTTGAACTTTTGGCCTAGCTAAAACTCGGCTCATTTTCGCTTTTTGTGGAATAGAGATATAAACCTCCGTAATGCCATGGCGTAATCCGAATTATCGTGTCGAGTGTTATCATTGGCCCGGCTCTGCACCGGATTCCGGTCAAGGCGTCTGCGACATGAAGGGTCCTGCAGACCACTGTATGCGGTACGTACCCATTTATAACGAACGTTGATTTACTCATTCCGTAACCAACAGACGTTATTCACGGAATCGTATCTAACGCTTAGTATGTGGACCGCCGTGAGCGCGCGACACCTCGTTCGGGGAATCAATTGATTCTTTGAGCAAAGAGAAGCGAGTTCAAGGTCCAGCCGAGGGAAGAAGAAGCCCCGCGTCGACGCCCCGAGCTCCGCGCCGCCACCAGCCAGCCATGCCCGCATACCACTCGAGCTTCAACGAGCTGCAGGCCCAGGACGCCTGCGGCTGCGCCATCCTGCCCATTAAGACGCGCGCGCGCGGGCCGGCGCCGCCCGCTCCCGAGGGCCAGGACGACGTCGTGGACGAGATCATCGCGCTCTTCCGCGCCAACGTGCTCTTCACCAACTTCGAGATCAAGGGCGGCGCCGACCGCGTTCTCGTCTACGGCACGCTCTTCGTGCACCTCTGCCTCAAGAAGCTCGACCGGTGCACCAGCAAGACGGACGGTGCGTTGGCGGACGCCTCCCTCTCGACTTGGACTCGTCGGCTCCACAGGCATCTAACCAGCGTCTTTGCCGTGTGATTTCCCCCCTCGAACAGCGGCACGCATCCTGCAGCAGACGGCCGTGGACCAGTTCGCCATCCCGGGCGACATGGGCTTCCCGCTCGGCGGCCTCGTGCGCGCGCCATCGAGCGCCAACGAAGCCGGTGCGTGGCCCGAGGCATCCGTCCAAAGAGATCCGCACGGCTGGCTGACTAACCATTGCTCCTCTCCCCGTCCGCCCGCAGAGACCATCCGCGGGTACTTTAAGCAGCTGCGCGAGGCCATCGCGCTGCGCCTGGTGGACCACGTGTTCCCCAACGGCGAGCGCAGCAAGTGGTGGATGCTCTTCGCCAAGCGAAAGTTCATGAACAAGGAGCTCACACGCTAGACCCGGCGGCGAGGAAGAGGAAGCGGCGCCGACCGCGACTCCCGCCAGAGCGAGACGTGCAGTACATTGAGATGAAAGCCGGCGCCGCCGCCCTTGGGAGGCGCGGGAGTGACGGCTCAGCGTGGATCCAAAAGCAAGTCGGCTCAACACGCCCGTAGATTGATCCACGCCACGCGGGGGGTATTGTTGTACGTGTATGGAGATGCAAGTTACGCCGTCCGACAAGTCCTCGCAGAGAAGGGGCCGAGCCACCGACCGACCGGCCAGCGCCTACGCAAAGGTGGCGGCCGTCTGGGAGAAGCCCTGGTCCAGCAGCACGTAGTTCTCGAGCCACTTGCTGGCGGGCGCGACCTGCTGCAGCTGCACGATGTACTGCTGGCTGGGCTTGCCCAGGTGCGCGCTGACGGCGATGAGGTTGATGAGCGTGTCCTCGTTCGCCGGGTCCTTCTGCACGGCCTCGAGCAGCAGCCGCTCGGCCTCGACGAAGTTGCGCAGCGCCATGAAGGCGACGGCCGAGCCGTTGAGCAGCAGCGGCGTGGCGCCGAAGCGGTCGGCCAGCTCCTGGAAGTGCAGCGCGGCCTCGTCGGCCTTGTCGCCACCGCGCAGCGCGAGGCACCAGGCCTGCGCGAGCTGCGTGAGCGTCGAGTCCTCCTCGATGCGGCGCATCTCGTGCACCTGCTTCATCGCCAGGTCGCCGCGGTCAATCTGCAGGTACAGGTGCACCATGTAGAGCATGTGCTCGAGCGAGCCGCCGCGTGTGAGCGCCGACAGCGCGTCCGACAGCTTGCCCTCGCGCGCGAAGATCTGTCCGGCGACCAGCAGCAGGTGCGGGTTCTCGCCCGCCGTCGGGTCCGCCAGCCACTCGTGCAGCGTCAGCTCGACCATCTCGCGGTCCACCTGCTGCGCCAGGTACGCGGCCCAGAGCTTGACGGCGCTCAGCGCGATGGGCACGCCGCCCGCCTCCGGGATGGACTGCAGCACGAGCGCCGTGTTCCCCATGGCCAGGTGCGCGCGGTACACGTACACGTCGCGCTCGTGGCGCAGCGCCTCGCGCAGGTGGCTCAGCATGCCGCCCTCGGCCACCGCGTTCTGGTAGTTGCCCACCCACAGCTGGTTCTTGAGCGTGAACAGCTCGTCCGGCTCGGCCATCTTGTCCTCAACAAGGGGGTCAGCGGGCTGCTTCTTGGATCTCCGGCACCTCGGCGGGAGCTTCTCGGGGACTCCCGCGCTTTGCCACGTCGCCCGGGTACGATGAGGTGTCCGGGGTTGAGTGACGCCTTGATCGCGTTATTGCGTTGACATGAGACTCAAAGGAGGCGTTTTCGATGGGACACACGAAAGTGGAACCATGGTGCGTCGCTAAAGTTCACATGTGGAGGATCTCAACTTGAGCGGAAAGGAACGGTGCGGATGACCTGATATTATCAGAATGCTCAGTGTGCATTTTCGTTGGCACATGGAGTGGCGAAGCGGGACGGCGGGTGTCCGCGTCGACGGGTGAGTGAACGTCGTCTTGCTGCCAGGCCAGCGCAAAGCCCTTGCGTTCGTCTTTGCCGGTTCGGCTACCTTATTTCGCCTTGATGCATCCACGTGCGCGATGGGTGTGGCCGCCCGCCATATAAACGCGTCGCCCTCGCTTTCTTGCCTCAACATGTCGCCGGCAGCGCCAGGAAAATCCGGTGCTTCGACTGCCGTCCCGGCAATCGGCGCGACTTGCCAAGCGTGATCACCGCACGCGGAACGTCATCTCCGAGCACAACGTCCAAGCACAGCGCGTCGTCATTGCGTCGCTTCACCAGTGGTTCTTTTCGCGCCTACCTACGTTGAAGCGCACATAGTTGGTCGACAGCGTGGCTCTGTCGCCAATTTCGTCCGAGTTCGACACGCCTCCTGAGCGTTTCCGCACAACTGAAAGCACCACCAACAACACAGTGATAAGCTGCTAGACCAACGGACGGACGGACGGACGATGTGTGGTGGCCGCCTTGGCGCGCACTCGCTGGCTCGCGGCCGCTGGTTCCGGACGTTCATCGACCAGCACGACGAGATGATGGACGAGAGCACCTTCAGCGCGCTGCAGAGCGTGGTGGAGCTCCAGCGAGAGGTGGAGAGACTCGACAAGACTCGCGGACTTTTGGGGCTGGCGCAGACTGGCAAGTTCGTCGAGCTGCTGGTGCATTTCAACACCGTGCTGGACTCCGCAGTCGTGTGCGGCCAAGTGCCGCTGCCCGAAGGTCTGACCAAGTGGAAGCTGGAGCTGAATTACGAGAGAAAAGCTCGGGTGGAAGCGTTCGAAGCTGCATGGAGGGACCAAGCGTGGGTTGAGGCCGCCCTGCCGTCTGAGAACGACTATGAGAGGCAGCTCGAGCTGATGACTACAATCCAGGCGGGTTTCTCCACCTACAGCCGGCAAGCCGACCTCAAGAACACGCAGTTGCTCGAGACGGAAGAGCAATTGTTCATCGACGTGTACACGGATCTGTTCGAGCGATGGGGACTGGCCGTTGTGACGATCCCAGACTGGTTCATATCCGAGTCGACGGCCTTGAGCAAGCACTGTGGAGTCACCGTTCGCCCAGTCGGCGACCGAAAGCAAGACATCGTGCGGACCGCGACGACCTGGTGGGCCCTGCACCACCCGCATATCATGCGCCTCGTGGGTGTCTGCCACGTGAGCGATCCACCGCTGCTTGTTCACGAGAGAGCGCGGCCGCTGTCTGAGTGCATTCGACAGCACTCCGACAAGACCTCCGTCTGGCTTCGACTGTTGTTGCTGGCACGGGGATTGCATTACCTGCACCAGCGAGGCTTCGTCTGCCGGGATATCACTCCAGACGAGTGCTACTGCGCGGGGATCGAGGGCAAAGCTATGCTATCCGGCGAAAGTGTGGTCACGCTCAAGGACGAGGCTGCCATCGTGTCAAATGTCAACCGCTTTGGACTATGCGTCTTGGAGTTTTTCTACCAAGCTTCAAAAGCGAACGAAGGAAGCAACAGTCATTGGTCTCAACGGCATTGGACGAGGCTTCCCTCTCACCGCCGGTCGTGGGTTCCAGAAGCCGAGTGGGAGTTCATCAAGCAAATGTGTCAGCCGAAGCCGATCGACTTGGTGCGTGTCATTCAGGAAATGTCGACGTTCGCGAGCGCTCCGGGTGCAATCAGCCCCATCGACGAAGTGGTGCTGTCATCCGACGAAGTAAACGAATTGTTCCTTCCGCGATTCGGCTCTTCATTGGCAGACGTGCTGGTTAAGCTCGACCGCGCTACGATGGAGCTTGACTGGCATAAGAGGGTGATTTACACGCGCTGCTGCGAAGTCCACCGGCATCTTCTATCAGGCCGTCAAAAGCGGTACATTGCCATGGAGTTCGAGGACCTCTTGTGGAAGATCATGCAGTTGTTTGAGCCGGCGCAAAGCGTTGTTATCTCGGGCGACGAAGGAGCACGCTGCCAGCGCAACACCACGCTCCACTTCCACCTCGAGATCGACCGTCTGCTTGGACTTCTGAGCGTGGAGACGCATTTGATCAATAGCTGGAGGACAGGATACCATACGTGGCTTGAGAACGAAGTTGCTGAGGCTGAACCCAGTATTCTTGATGAAGACGAGCTCGAGGATGCTGTTTTGGCTGCGTTTGAAGCGAAACAGCTCGGTGTCTTCAGCCAAACGGCCCTATCACACTCCATGCCTATCAACAGCCGAGCTGAGAATGCGGTGGTGCTTCCGCGGTGGTTCATCCCCCACTATGAAGTGACGACAAGCGATTTCATTGCGCAAGGCTCGTTTGGGTCGGTTTATCGCGGGAAATGGTTCGATACCGACGTCGTGGTCAAGGAACTGTTCCTGCTTGAAGGACAAGACATCCAGAAGAAGCGCCTGGAGTTCCTCCATGAAGCCGACACGTGGTTCCAGCTGAATCACGTGAACATCGTCAAGATGTACGGCGGCTGCCACGTTGGACGCTTCATGTTCGTGTGCGAATCGGCGCCTGGAGGCTCGCTCCCAGTCTACTTGAAAGAGCGGGGCAGAGACCCAAACATCATTTGGAGATGTCTGGTCCACGCTGCCACAGGCATTCGCTATCTGCACGACATGGGAGTCGTCCACGGAGACTTGAAGGGCAACAACATCGTGGTCGGGGAGGGTGGCGTCGCGAAGCTGACCGACTTTGGCCTCAGTTTCTTCCGAAGGGATCCCGCAAATGCAGAGCACGGCGCCATCGGCGCGTTCCGGTGGAAGGCTCCAGAGTGTTTGCGCGGCGAGGTTGCGACTTTCGCGTCCGACGTCTTCTCCTTTGGCATGTGCATCATTGAGGCAGTCAGCGGTCTGCTTCCGTGGAGCACATTGGGCACCGAGTGCCTTGTCAAATACAACGTCGTTCGCCGCAAACTCCCCAATCAGCCAGATCAGTTCGACAACGACGCGTGGGATTTGGTCACGAGTATGTGCAGCTTTGAACCTTCTGCGCGTCCAACCATGGCCACGGTGATGGTTCGTCTGGCGGTCATCATGGAGCGGCGGGATCTAAGGCGTTTTTGCCTCACCCAATCGGTTCGTGAGCTTGAGAAGCGTCCAAAGCGAGTGTGCACTCAAGCCGGGGCCCTCGAAACTCTGCTCTTGCTCGTCAAATCCGGCCTCGCAACTCGTCACAATGGCGCGAAACTGGCTCTGCAGCACTTCGCTGCGCTCGTTCGAAGCCAAGGTGGCTGTATCTCCGACTGTGATGCTGTCGAGCTGCACGCATTGCTGAAGTCTCACTCGCACGAGATGCAAACCTGGGCGGCCGTTGCGCTTGGATACTGCGCGTGTCCGATCCAAGAGGCAACGAGGGACGTGATCTGGGTGTTGACATCGCATATCAACCTAGCAGACGTCCGAGCTCACAATGGTGCATTTCCTCTTCGAGAAGAAGCGGTCCGGGCATTAGGAATCCTCGCAAGAGACAGTATGGTATGCCGTATCGCGATCACATCGCCCAGAACGATCTGAGCATTGGTGAAGCTCATCCAGTCTGGTACAATCGAGGAAAATTCAACTGCCGCCCGGACGATAGGGTATCTTGCGGCCGGGAGGGAGGATGAGCTGATGGAGTTTGATGACTTCGCACTGCCCAAGGCGCTCATTGTGCTCGCGAAAGACCAAGATTTCTTTTCACAGAGAGATGGGGCGTGGGCACTTCGTCGACTGATCAACGGTAGCGCAGCGAGGCGGCAGTGGGTCGATAGCATTGCGCCAGATCTCTTGGTGGACGACAACGCACAGCGTCAGCGTCTCCAGCAATCTGTTTCGACGTTGCTGAACGAGATGCTTGACCGGACACCAGAGCATTGGGGGTCAATCGCTTCCTTAGTGGAGTTGTCGTTGAACGACACTGGGCAAGACTGCTCGGAGGCAAAGCTGGTGTTGAGCACTCGCGCTCACAAAGCGGACGACTTCCTCAGCCACAACAGCCTGCTCGGCACGCTTCATCTACTGATCCGCCTCGTCCGGTTTGGAGATGACGACGAAAAGGTCGAGGCGACATCACAGCTGGAGCGTTTGGCTCGCGGGAAAGAGTCATGCTCAACAGCAATCATTTCACTCGGAGGGATTTCGCCGCTAGCCACCCTCGCGTGCGATGGAACACGTGAGCAACGACTTGAGGCCATCAAGACTCTTCGACAACTCTCCTTGGAGGACAGCAAGAGCGTCATCTCGGCTGTCGTAGCAGTCCTGAGGCTCGACAAGTGTCATGGACAGCAAACAAACGCGGTTGAAGCACTCGGACAGTTGGTGTTCCGCAATTACGCAAACCAAATGTCGGCAGTGCGAGAAGAATGCGTCCCTGCCCTGATATCCTTCGTGAAGAGCAGCAGCAGCAACTCTGAGAAGACGCTTGCAGTCCGAACACTCGGACGTCTTGCAGATGGAAACGACAAGGCTCGAGCCGTTGTTGTGTGCCGAGGAGCAATTGAGCCGATCCTCCATCTGCTACGTCACGGCTCCGACGGTCAGAAGGATGTAGTGGTCAGAGCGCTCAAGAGTCTCGCGATCGACGAGGATGACGTCCAAGTACGCGATGAGATGCTCCCGGTGCTAATGGGTATAGCTCGAGACTCTCCCAACGCGGGTGTGACGCAGGACGCACTCCAAGCGATTGACTTCTTGGCTGACGCGTCGATAATGTATCGAACAACTCTGCTGAACCAAGGTGGCATCTCACTACTGGTTGATCTGGCGCTGGAGCGGGTGGATAGAGTTCGCGACATAGCGCTCCAGGTCCTCAAGCGGCTTGTTGACAGCGATGACGACATGATTCGTGACGTCCTTGCTCCGATCATTGCCGCATTGAGAGGAAACGAGGTCAACCGAAGGAAATCGACTGAGCAGGATGCGATTCAACGATCAACTGACCGCGCGAGGCTTCAAGTGCTCATTGCACTTGTGCGCTGGGGATCGCATACGCTGCGGCGGCTCGGAGCACGGCTGCTGTGCCGCTTGTGGAGCCACAACACCAGAGAGCAAGCAGCGAAGAATGGGACCTGTGAACGAGACGCAAAGACAAACGAGTCGAGTTCGCGACAAGCGAATGCTGTGGCTGCGCTTCGACAACTCGCGTGCTGCAACCCGAGCGTGGAAGCAGCAATTGCGGACCAAGACGTGCCCTTGCAGCTGTTTCATATGCCCGAGCAAGAAGGAGTTGGTAGCATGTGAAGGAAGCCTGCGCTTTCATCAAAACACGGGTAGCGAATGAATCTCAGACCGAAGCATGCGGTCGAGTGCATTTTCTTCCTCTCCCTCTACATGATAAAGTATGTGCGGTACTTCTTCGGGACGCCGTTGATGGACAGCAGCGTGTGGTACTCGACGCGGAAGCCGTGGCCAGGCGTCTCCTTGTTCATGCTCGCCCACGTGTTCTCGCTGATGTGAATCCGCCCGGGCACCCCGGAGCTCTCAAGGAAGTGCGCGATCGTGACTGTCTCGCCGAAGAGGTGGTACCTCGGGTCCTTGCTCCCGACGACACCAGCTAGCACCGGTCCCGAGTGGATCCCAATGCGAATGTTGAGGTCTGGCACGCCGCAGTTCCTCCGAAGCAGCGGGAGCGCCGCAAACATGTCGGTGGCAGCCGTCACAACCGCGAGCGCGTTGTTGGAGGTCACGATGGGGCAACCGCCGACGACGAAGTACGCGTCACCGATGATCTCGACCTTGTACAGGTCCTCCTTCTCGGCGATCGTGTCGAAGCGCGTGTACATGTCGTTGAGAAACTGCACAAGCTCCATGGCCGACACTTTGGACGAGTAGGCCGTGAAGTTGACCATGTCGGTGAAGAGCACGGTGCAGTTGTCGAAGAAGTCGGCGATCGTCGCCTCTGGGTCCTCTTTGAGCTTGTGCACGATGGTCGCGGGCAGCAGGTTGAGCAGCAGCTTGGTGATGCGCGCTTCCTCCTCCACGAGTTTCTGCTTCTGCGAGTTGAGCGTGATGTCCCGGAAGTGGTTGATGCGTTGTTTGAACTCCGAGTGGAAGACGACCCAGGCCTGTCCGGCGAAGAAGAGGAAGATGTAGAGCGCGTTGCGGCCGACGCGGAACGGCTCGGGTGTGCTGGTCGATGAGTGGGAGTGGACCATCGGCGCGATTTCAAGGTTCGCCACGATGTACATGCCGAGGATGGCGAACCCGTTCAGCACGCGCAGCAGGAAGGAGATGTTGGCGAAGTAGCACTGGTAGAGCGCCAAGACGCTCATGTAGGCATGGCCGAGCGAGTTGGCGGCGACGCTCTCGACGCACAGCACGACGCCCATGGTCAGGATGACGAAGACTGACGCGAGCTGCTCGAAGTCGCGGAAGGCCGGCGAGAAGGTGTAGAGCAGGTAGGCGACCGTCACGGGATACATGACGACGAAGGTGACGACGAAGATAATCCAGCTCTCGGTGAAGGCTCGGCTCTTGGTCAGCCGATACGTCTGGTACAGCGTCATGAAGGGCTTGAGGACGAGGAAGAAGGTAATGGAGAGCCGCACGAACCGCATCCACCGAACGCGGTTGTTGGTGATGTAGCTCTCCTCGAATGCAGCGGCCTCGTCTGTGATCTCCCCTGGCGCGAAACCGCTGTTCGAGTTCGAGTGGACTCGAAACAGCATCTCGCGCCGCGTCAAGCCTTTCGGCAACTGCATGATGGTCGTGTTAATCGTCCCCGTGCCGTTTGGCCCCTCGTGCTCCTGCGTGCCGTCCGCGTCCTCCACGATGTCGAAGATGTTCTCGCGGAAGATGGACCGCCGGGTGGCGAGCTGCCGCAAACTGTCGCCCTTGAGCATCGTCACGGTGCCGCGTCGCTGCGTCGTCAGTGGGTCCACCTTAGCGTTGATTGATCCCTCGTTTGCCGGCTCCGAACCGGGGACGACGGCGCCTTTGGACGCCATGAACGACGTCGTCTTGGCATTGGCAGGCGCTGCAGGGATGGACAGAATGTTGACTAGCGTGGCTTGCCGAGAAGCCGGTGACCCCTTGCCTGGATTCGAATTTTGTCGACGCAGGTGCCGCGCGTTGCTCATGCGCCTCGCCGCTCCAGCCACCACCGTTGTCGTCGCCACCGCCGAGGCTGTTATGCTTGGCTTCCGTATCGGTGTTCCGCCGTAGTCTGATGCTTTCGTCGCGTTTGCCGCGGTGTGGGTTGCCATGGAGGCTTCGGGGATCGACTGGACGCCCATCGGGGCTCGACTTGTCCTCCTCATCGGGCCAGTGTTGCCTCCTGCCACGGGTCCTCGCTGGGGTGACGACGGCCCAGTGGTCGGAGCGTCCTTGATGGCCGTGGTCGTGGGAGGAGGCGGCACGATGAACGCGTCCTTGCCACGCAGGAAGTATGTGTTCATATCCCCGCGGCCCTTGACGAAGACCTTCCCGCGCAGCGACGTGAAGAACTTGTCGTAGATGATGTTGTGCGTGGCCTCGGTGATCTGAATCTGGCCCGGCAGGTTGGTCGTCTCCATGCGCGAGGCGACGTTGACCGTGTCGCCGAAGAGCTTGAAGCGCGGGTTGCGGATGCCCACGACGCCCGCCATGAGGCCACCCGTGTTGATACCGATGCGGATGTTGAGGTTTGTGACCATGCTGCCCCATGACCGGCGCGCGATCTTGGCACTCACCTCCGGCATGCAGCGCACCATGTCGAGCGCCAGGTTAGCGACGAGCTCGGCGTGGTTGTCGATTGGGTCGGGGCAGCCACCGACAACCATGTAGACGGCGCCGATGGTCTCAACCTTGTGCACGTTATGCACATCCACGAGCTTGTCGAACTTGTAGAAGAGGATGTTGAGCAGCTCGACGACCTGCTGTGGCTTGAGCCGCGACGAGATGGCGTCAAAGTCACAGACCTCGGCGAAGAGCACGGTCGCCTGCGCGTACTCGTCCGCGATGAGCTCGCGGCCGCACTGCAGCTGGACGACGATCGACTCGGGCAACATGCTGTTGAGCAGCGCCTTGGAGCGCGTCTCCTCGAGCTTGAGCTGCTCTTGCTGCAGCAGCACCATGAGCTCGCTCATGTAGCTGACGCGGATGGCGAACTCGCGCGCCTGGCTCGGCAGCAGGATGAGCAGGAAGAAGAGGCACGCGTAGAGCGTTTCGTTGGCGATGGAGCTGCGCGAGACGCCGTCGTCGGGCACGTACGCGAGCATGACGACAACGTAGACGCACAGGTAGAGCAGGCAGAAGACGGAGCACGGGAAGAACCGGATGGGCGAGCACGAGTAGACGTACATGATGACGAGGCAGACCCAGGACACGCCGTAGTCGTTCGTGACCTTGTTGTACACGATCGGGTAGGCCGCGGTGAGCGTCACGCTGAGCCACGTGAGTCGGTAGTTCTCCGCGTACGGGCGCTTGCGTGACCGAAAGTACGTGAGGAAGAGGATCGGCATCACGATGACCAGTTTGATGACCAAAACGAGGTAGAACTTGGAGAGCTTCGAGTCGCCAACGCTCGAACTGTTGCTGCCGCTCCCGTCGTTGGCAGTCGAACTGATGGAGCTCGCGAGGTCCGTGTCGGTGTAGAGTACGACGTAGTCGTAGGCGAAGGTGGACATGAAGAAGCCGATGAGGATGAGCAGGCAGCGCAGGTACAACCGGTGCTGCGAGTTGGCGTAGTACTTGCCGAAGGACTGCTCCATCTTCTCGATGACCGCGGACGAGTTGATGTTGACGAAGTAGAGCGTGAACGTGTGGATGGCCACGTCGTCCATGATCTTGAGGAAAAGGTTGAACTCGTTGACGGCCGACACGCGCGTCACCGTGCTCTCTCTCGCCCGCTTTTCCTCCTGCATGGCCTCGGGCGACACGCGCGTCGAGTTGACCGTCGAGTTGAGCACGCTGCCGCGCGTCCCAGCGCGAGGCGGCGCGCGCGACGGCATGGCGTTCGCCTTCTCCATGCCGAGCATGATGGTGGACGAGATGCTGGACGACCGCCGCACCTGCAGCATGCTGTTGCGCCGCAGCGGCACGGACGCGATCGAGCTCATCGACCCGTCGGTCAGCAGCTCGCTCGGGTACACGGCCGCGCCTGCTTTGCCGCTGCCCTCCGCCGTTGAGGCGGCGTCGTGGACGCGGATCTTGGCCGACATGGTGCGCTGGGGACCGCCGAGCTGGCTGTGCGTGGGAGTTGCCTGGCCGTCGCAGAAGCGCCTGGCATCCACGTCGCGGTCGTCGGCCTGTGTCTGCGCTCTTGGAGCGGCCGCGCAGGGCTGAAGTGACCCTGCTGCCGGCTATTTTCGGGCTCGTCGACTGCGAAACCCCCTCACGCCAGTGTCTCGACGCGACCACCAAGCTCTCCGACCGGAAATAGCGAGAAGAGCGACCAATCGAGAGCACTTGGAGGTGGTGAGCGAGCATGGAGACAACCGCTCCGTCGTCGCTGATGTTGGTCTCCATTCGGTTCAATCGAGTTGAAGCTCGATACCGGTTGCGATACTGGATCTCATACCGGTTTTTACCGGAGCTCCAACCAGACGTGTCTCCATGTGGCACAGTCCCAGTGTGAGACTCGTTGACAACGTATCAATCCAATCGACCGGCGGACGCGTCCGGCATGGCGCGGCAAGGCGGCAGCAGCAAGAAGAAGGCGGCGGGTGGCCGGCCCGAGGCGGCGACCGACGTTGCAGGCGTCCGATTGACGGCGGCGGACGCGGAGCGGGCGGAGGAGCGGCGGCTGTGGGCACCGACGCTCGAGACGGCCGTGTCGCTGCTGGTGCTGCCGCGCATGGCGTCGGCGCTGCTCAACCCGATCGCCGACTGCGACGAGACGTTCAACTACTGGGAGCCGCTGCACCTGCTGCTGCACGGCTTCGGCTTTCAGACGTGGGAGTACAGCCCCGTGTACGCGCTACGCTCGTACTTGTACCTGCGCCTGCACTCGGCGGTCGCGAGCGCCACGGCGCTCGGCATGAGTCTCGGGCTCTTCGGTGGCGCCGACGTGGCGGCCGGCGCCAAGCCCATGCTCTTCTACGCGTTGCGCGGCGCGCTCGGGCTCGCGTGCGCGTACGCCGAGGCGCACCTGTACCGGTCGAGCATCCCGGTCTTCGGCCGCCGCGCGGCGCGCTTCCTGCTCTGGCTGCTCGTCTTCAACGCCGGCTTGTTCCACGCGAGCACGGCCTTCCTGCCCAGCTCGTTCGTCATGTACCTCGTGACGCTCTTCTCGAGCGCCTGGATGGACCGGAACCACGTGCTCGCGCTCTTCTGGGGCATCGTCGCCGTGCTCTGCGGCTGGCCGTATGTCGGCGTGCTCTTCGTGCCCTTCGCGGTCGACATGATCTCGGCCCGCGGGGTCGTCACGAGCGTCGCCGCGGGCGTCGCCATCGGCTCGGCCGTGCTCGCGCTCGAGCTGTCGGTCAACTGGCACTATTACCAGCGGCTCGTGCTGCCGGCGTGGAACATCGTCAAGTACAACGTGCTCAGCAGCGACAAGGACTCGACACTGTACGGGACGGAGCCCTGGAGCTTCTACGCGCTCAATCTCGCGCTCAACTTTAACGTGGCGGCGCTGCTGGCGGTCCCGGGCATCCTCGCGGCGGTCGTCGCGCTGCCGGCGCACTACGAGACGCCCAAACTGCTGCGCGCCGCGTACCTGTCGCCGCTGTACATCTGGATGCTCATCATGTTCTCGCAGCCGCACAAGGAGGAGCGCTTTCTGTCGCCCGTGTACCCGCTCCTGTGCCTCGCGGCGGCCGTGACGCTCAGCGCTGTTGTCTACCGCGTCCAGCGCTTGGCCGCTAGCTATACGCGTCTCGCTGGCGTTGCGGCGGCTGGGGGCAGTCCTGCCATCAAGAAGGTCGCGGTCAACCTGGTCGTGCTGGGATCCCTCGGCGTGTACGTGCTGCTGTCCTGCTCCCGCGTCGCGAGCAACGTCGTCAACTACGGCGCACCGCTGCGGGTGTACCAGCATCTGCAGGAGCACATCCTTCCCCGGCACAGCAGCGAGCCGACCAACCTGTGCCTGCTGAAGGAATGGTACCGCTTCCCGGCGAGCTTCTTCATCCCGACCAACGCGACGCGCGTGCAGTTCGTCAAGTCCTCGTTCGGCGGCCAGCTGCCCAAGCCGTTCGAGCAGCACGAGAACGCCACGTTCATCGTGCCGACGCACATGAACGACCTGAACCAGGAGGAGCCCAGCCGCTACGTGCCTCTGAGCGCGTGCGACTACGTCGTGGACCTGGACTTGGACAGCCAGCACGAGACACGGTTCTGGGAGATGCCGGACGAGTGGACGCGCGTGCACTTCGACTGGTTCCTGGACGCGGAGGCGTCGCCGTCGCCCTACCGGTCGTTCTACATCCCCGTGCTGACGCCCGCCAAGGTCAAGTTCGCGCGCTACAGCGTCTACAAGCGCATCGCCGCAGCCGGAGACCGCAAAAGCGGCGAGCCTTAGTGTCGATAGCTCGTAGAGGCAGCTGGCGCTATCTGTCGAAGCCAATCATGTCCATCACTGTTGGCTAGATAAGGAGAAGGACGTCACTCTCTTCGCTCGTGCTACCGCTCCGGGTCTAACGCAACACGCAAGCCTCACGCCTCACGCCTTGGCGCCGGCGGCGGCCGCCACGAGCTGCGGGTACTGCGCCTCGATCTGCTCGGCGCACTCGTTCACGTTGAAGCAGATGGAGCTGATGCGCGCGTCGAACGCCGCCAGCACGTCGTCGTCCGCGTTGTCAAACTCGAGCATACCTGCGTGCTGGTCGATGACGCCCTTGAGCCGCTCCTCGCCGATCATAGTGGCTGCCACGCGCTCGGCGCTGGCCGCGTCGATCTCGAGCAGCTTGCCCAGCTCGTCGAGCGAGATGCTGCTGTACACGCGGCTAGCGGCCAGCAGGTTGTGCTCGAGGAAGGCGTGCTCGAGCACCGTGAAGCCGTTGGCCAGCACGGCCTTCTGGTGCGCTAGCAGGCTCTTGTCGAACTGCACAAGCTCCGGGCGGCGGATGAGCTGCTCCGTGTACATCTTCTCGAGGATGGCCACGTGCTCGCTGTTCTTGACGCGCTCGTCCTTGTAGAGCGTGCCGAGCAGCCGCGAGCGCTGTGGCCCGGCCGACGCCAGGATGGCGCACGTGACGGCCTTGTCCAGCAGCGCGAGCAGGTCGTCCGGGTCCACCTGGTCCGGCTTGGACTGCGAAAACTCGTAGTAGCGCAGCGCGGCGTCCAGGAACTTGCGCTTGGCGTCCAGGATGCGCGCGTACGAGACCTGGTAGCGCAGCTTGAGTGCCCAGTCGTCCACGTTGTGGATGCAGCGCGAGGCGCGGTTGATGAAGTTCTCGGCGTCGATCGTCTCGTCCTCCTGCAGGTACAGCTCGGCGATCTTGACGTACTTCTCGGCCTTCTCGCCGTCCGAGTACTGCCGCGCCGAGCTCTCGAGGTTGATGGCCGCCAGCGCCTTGGCCGCCTCGATGTACTCCTCCTCCTCCATGTACATGGCGGCCAGCGCCTCGCGGAAGAGCACGTCGGGCTCCTCGAACGACAGGATGCGCGGCTTGAGCTTGGCCAGGCAGAAGCCCAGGAAGCGCATCTTCCACGGGTGCTCGTCCGGGTCCACGTCTGCTAGCGCCGTCGCTAGGTGCGTCATCAGCTGCAGGCGGTCGCCCGTTAGCACGCACAGAACCCCAGGGGGCGGTGATTCATCGGCGTTGGACTACGCACCGCGCGCGAGATGACCAGCTGCACGCTCTCGTCCAGCACTGGAGCACATGACAGCCGACTGTTAGCACCTCAGCGACATTGGAACGGGAGTATTCCGCAGCGTACAATGCGTCACGAGGGCTTCCAGGCACTGCGCGTCGTGCAGACTCGCGTCCATCAGCTCCTACAGCGGTCCTCTGTCAGTTTTCTCTCGCGGTTCCCGCCAGCATCGAGCGAGTGTCGCGCCACCTTGTAGCCCGCCGCCTTCTCCTTCGGGTCCGCCATCTGCGCGATCTGCTCCCCCGACAAGCGCACAGACACACGGAGAGCGGCATCATGAGCGCCTGAAGCTGGTGTTCCTGCACATGCGACGCAGGTACAAGCACAGAGCGCGACGCACGCGCTGCAGCTCCGCGTCCACCGCCATCGCCATCGTCCGCCGTCTTCTTCCCGATCCGATCTCTGCTCAAGAAATAAAAGCACGGAGCGAACCTTGAGATGCGAATCTAGCGATCATTTTGAAGGATGCGTGCTACCGGGCAAGACGAAAAAATCGGCTCCTACATGTCGCACGTACCCCAGTTACTTTACGTTGATTGGTCCAAATAGACAAAAAAACTGTCTTCCGCGTTTCCCTGCGAAAATCGATCGGTATACCCAGCGGCGGATTTGGGAATGATGACTCCGAGTCCGCCACCTCGTCCCTGTATTTTGTGGGGTTACCACGTAACCACTTGCATCCAAACACCATCTCAAATCGATATATATTTTCCTAAAGGTCAAAAAAAATATCCAACCATCCACATTGATACGAAACAACGCTTGCCGATCAAATGATACAGGGTATTTACCTGGATGGGGGCGGGTTTTTCCGTCGAATCGAGAGAAAAAAACAGATGCGGTCCTCTATTCGTCGTCAATGCCCGCGAATCGACTTCGCAAAGCGCGTTCGTCATTGCAGAGCACACAGCCCTTTGAAGCCCTCGGCGATGCGCGCGCACGATGCTGGAGCACCTTGCAAGCGGCCGAGGCGCAGAGGTCCAACCCAACATGCATCCGAGTGGCCGCCATCCTCATTCAAATCTGATCCTAGCTCATCGCCTGGTTCTGATTACTGCCGAGTGGTGGCAGCCCACGCGCTGACGAACTTGACCCAGTTGAAGTTGAAGCAGCGACGCTGTGTCTGCGCTGCAGCTCGGGCTCGGTGCCTCCTCCTGCTCCTCCTCTGGTTGGTTTTGTCTTGCGCTTTGTATGCGGTGGCGTGGCGATTGGTACTCCATTCATGTTGTTGTTGCTGCTGGCCTGGAGCTGCGCTTGCAGCTGCACGTGCGGTTTGAGCACCTGCAGCACGCCGACGTTGGGAGAACGCGCGAACGTTTTGTTGTACGTCTCCTCGCGGTTGAGCATCTCGCGCTTGAAGTACGCCATCTCGTCCAGCGTGCGCTTGACCAGCGCGTCGCGCTCGGCCACTGCGCGCGCCAGCTCGGCGATGCGCGCCACGTCCTCCTCGCGGCTCTCGCGCCTCAAGTACCGGTCCTCCCAGGCCTGCACGGCCGCCGCCAGCGCCACGCACTTGTCTGTCATGAGGCGCCGCGTCTCCTCGAACTCGTCGCTCAACAGCTTGGTCTCGGCTAGGTTCTCCTCCAGCAGCTTATCCATGTCACGCTTGGCCGCGCGCTTGAGCGTTTCCATCTCGCTGCGCGCCGCAGCCTCGAGCGCCGCAACCCGCTCATCAGTCTCGCGCGTCTTGACGTCTATAACACCGTGCAGGCGATCGACCTCGCGCTGGGCGAGCATCAGGTCCGAGTTTACGCGCGCGAGCATCGCGATCGAGTCCTCCAGCCGCTTGGTGACCGCGCCGACTGCCAGAGCGTGCTCGCCTTGCAGCTTCTGCAGTGCCTCGCGACGCTCGCGCTCCTTCTCGGCGTTGAGATCGCTCTTCTGCTTGGCAAACTCTGCGCGCGCAGCTAGGAGCGCCGCGTTCTTGTCGCCCTCGAGCGACGCGCGCAGCTCGCGCAGTCGCGACTCGTGATCGCCTCGCAGCGCCTCGAAGTCTCGCGCGTGCTTGTTCGTCAGGTCGACGCGCTCGCGCGTGGCTTCCTCTCGCAGCCGGTCGAGCAGTCGCTGTGCCTCGGCCCTCAGACGCGCTTCCTGCGCCTTGAGCGCGTCATCGTGCCGAGCATTGGCCTCGGACATCTCTCTCACTGCTCGTTGGCTTAGCGAGGAGTGCTCAGCCTCCATGTGATGGGCGAAAGCGACGGTCGCGCTGCGGAGTTGCTCGAACGCGACACCGTCGCGCTCTCGAAGCACACGAAGCGCCTCATCAGCCTCCAGTCGCGAGCTCTCGGCGTGTGCTCTTGTCCGGTTCACCTCCTCGACGAGCTGCTCCAGTCGCGCCTCATAGTCCGCTCGCAGATCTCCCAACTGCTGCTCGAGTTGCTCGCGCCACTGCTTTTCCAGCGCCTGGACGTTCGCCTCGTGTTGCTTGTTCAGCTCCGCCAGCTCCTGCTGCATCTGCTGCTGCGCGCGCGCCTCTCGCTCCACGAGCTGCTTGTTCCCGACCTCTCGCTGCGACGCGAGCGTGGCTTGGAGCTTGCGCAGCGCCTCATCGTGCTCGCGCCGCAGCTGCTGCGTGGTCTTCTCGTGTGTCAGTTTGTTTGCCTCGATCGTTGCAGTGAACTGTTGCTTCAGCACCTGCAGCTGCTTGTCGGTCTCCGCCTTGGCGTCCCGCCGCACACGCTCCAGCTCGGTAGCCAACTGCTGCGCGTACTTGAGCTCTGCCTCACGCAGTCGGTCGGTCAGCTCGCGCTGCTTGTCCTTCAATTCGGCGTCATGCTGGTTCTTGAGCGCCGTAAGCTGGGCGTTGAGAGTCGCGGAAGCGCTTGCGCTCGCCGACTCAACTGCCTCGCGCGCCTTGAGCTCGAGCTGCCGCTGCTGCTCGCGCATGGACGCAAGCTGCTGCTGCGTCTCCTTGAGCTCGAGCTCCATGCGCTGCTTCTCGTGTGCGAACTCCTCCAGTGCCTTCGCCAGTCGGCTCTCGCTCTCAGACAGCCGCTGCTTGACGCTCGCCAGCTCTGCACTCAGCTCTGCGATCAGCTTGGCTTGCTCCTCGATCTTGCGCCTTGCCTGCTCCGTTGCCGCTGCTGCAGATTCCTCGAGCGATCGCACGCGCTTGTCGTTCGCGGCTTCGGCGCTCGCAGTCTGATGGTTCACTCGCAGCAGCTCCGCCTTGGCCGCCGCGAGCTCTCGCTCCCGCTCCCGCACGGTCTGCTGCAGTTTGGCCTCCGTCTCCAACTCGTTGGCCGCTCGACGGCGAATCTCCTCGTGCGTGACCTCGAGCTGCTTGCTCGCCTCTTCGACCTGCTGCTCCTTGTCCTGCAGCGCGGTCCTCAGTGCAGCGAGCTCGCGCGCGAGTTGGTCGATCTTGTCGGTGCTGAGCGCCAGCAACTCGCGCAGCTTTTCTCCGTTGGCGTCAGCGTCTCGCCTCACGCTCTGCGCCTCCTCCTGTATGCTGGCGAGCTGCAGCTCGAGCGAGCGCTTCTCCTTGTCCAGCGCAAGCTTGTCGCGCGTCAGAGCCTCCTTGTCGCTGCGCAGCGCCACCTCGGAGGTTCGCAGCCCCTCGCTTTCGGACAACAAGCCCTCCATCTTGCTCAGCAGCTCGCGCGTAGTGGACGCGTGTGCCTCCTGCTCGGCCTTCAAGGCGCTCGACTGGCTGGCCTCAAGCTGCGCGAGCTGCCGCTTGAGCTGCTGCTCCTGCTGCTTCAGACGCTCCTCCTGGGCCGCAAGCCGCTGCTGCAGCTGTTGCCTCTGCTGCTGTTCGGCTTCGATGCGCTGCTCCAGTCGCTCGGTCTCCTGTCGGTGGCTTGCGAACATCTCCTCGCGCTTCAACTGGCTGTCGGCGGCCATCCGCTGCGTCTCCAGTGCGTGCTGCTGCCTCAACGCGAGGGTCTGCGCCTCCCACTCGGCCCGAGCGGTCTCCATCTGCTTCTCCATGCCTCGGACTCGCTGCTTGTCCTGTTCGCTGTCGCTCTGGACCTCGCGCAGCCGCCGCTCGAACGCCTCCTTGGCGCTCGCCACGCGCACCTCAAGCGCCTCGACCGCCGTCTGGAAGCCACGCTCGCTCTCATTCAGCCGCGTGGACAAAGCGTCTGCGCGTCGCTTCTCCGCCTCGCGCTGGCGGCCAGCAGCCTCGAGCGCCTGCTCCAGCTCGCGCTGCTTGACCCTCTCCGCCGCGACGGCCCGGCCGCTGTCGTCCTGCAGCTGGCACAGCTTGGCGGCCGCGTCCGCCGCGAGCCGCTGCGACTCGTCGGCGTGCGCCGCCCGCGCGCGCGCCAGCTCGAGCTGGAAATCCTCGTTGCGCGTGTTGAGGTGGAAGATGACCTTGGTCAGCTGCGCCACCTTCTTGCTCATCTTGAGGTGCAGCTCGGCCGTCAGCGCCGCCGCCGGCAGCGACCCCGCGTCCGCCATGGCTCCGTCGGTGCGTCCCAATGTGTCAGCGCGGTATCCAAAAGGTGGCGGGACTCTCTCTCTCTCTTTCTCTCGGGCGTTGGTCGCGGCTATTCTTGGCGTCCGAGGCCGACGCGTCGGTCTCGGATCCTCACATGACCCTGCGTCCAACGATGGCGACCCTGCCGCTCGTGCTCGTGCTTGTGCTGCTGCTGGCGGCGGACGCGCAGGCGAGTGTTAACTTCCCGGGCGTCGAGTACAACGCGGCGCTAGGTGGCGCGGCCATGGCCAGCAGCCACTACTCATTCTCGCCCAACGCGCTGCTGGACACGACGTTCGTGCCCGAGAACGCGGCCGACGGGCTGCCGGACGCCACGAGCTGGTGGGCCGCGGGCAACGCCGGCGAGGACGTCTTCTGGCAGGTCAACCTGTCGGCGCCCGTGCCCCGCGCCGCGAGGGTCGTCGTGCGCTGGCACGGGTTCCTCTCGCCGGCGACCTTCCGCGTGCGCGTGTCGTACAACGGCGAGGTCTTCTCGACCGTGGCGGTCGTGCGCGACCGGCCGTTGGCCTTCGACCGCGTCGACAACGTGACGGACGGGCTCGAGGCCGCCAAGGCCTTCCGCTTCCTGCGGATCGCCATGGACGCGCCGAACGCCTGCGCCGACGAGTTCTCGTGCGAAGGCAACGCCACGGCCAGCAGCGTGGCCACCAACGAGCGCGTCGTCTACGGCATCCGCGAGCTCGAGCTCTGGGCCAGAGGCAACAAGAACGGTAGGACAAGCTGACAGAAGGGGATGAGGACACTTGAGGACTCACGACCACGGTGTTGAACATTCGCAGGAGCACCGAGAGCGGGACAGACTCACTTCGGTGTCGGCGTCCTTGCGGTGGTGATGGCAGTGTGGACACTGGCGAGGTGACAGGACCGACGGCGCGGATGTGGAGAGGAAGCAGAGGGGATGGCGCTGTATTGCGTTTGGTCGGCTACGAGTGCGCGCGCGCACGAGAGCCAAGGGCGGATTAGGAATAAATCGACTTGGCTTTCTATTGGACACACTCGCGACGACCACACTACGGCACGCACCAGGAACGACAGAGAGACGAGCGCCATCACCAAGGAGAAGCGGCCGGGCGGCAGGCGGTCCAACAGGCAGCCAGCGACAGACGCAGACACGCAGCGAGCGAGCGGGCTCGGGCGCCACGCGGGACGCTTCTCGTTTCATGACACGCCACACCGACACGACGGACGCTTGCACATCAAGCACGGGGACCGGACGGATGGCTTACAGCGCCGAGTTCTTGTCCACCGTGAAGATCTCACCGTCCGGACGGCCCGACTTGGTCGCCCGCCGGGCCTTGTACACGAACGCGGCGACGCCCACGACGGCGGCCGCGGCCACAGCGGCGGCGATCGCCACCGTGCCCTCCGAGCCCGTCGACGTGCCGCTCGTGCCGTCCTCCTCGTTGGCCGAGTAGCCCACGCCGTTCACCGAGTAGCCGTTGCTCAGCGCCTCGGCACCCACGGTGCTGCCCGTCGTGCTGCTCGTGGCCGTCGTACTGCCCGTCGTGTACTCGGTGGCCGCCACAGGCGACAGGGTCAGCGCGCCGCCCGAAGAGCTCGACGCGGTCTCCGCCTCCGACTCGGCCTCCGACTCGCTGCTGGCCGTGTCCAGCTCCTCACTGCAGTCGCTGCTGCCGGTGGAAGCGGCCGTCTCGCTGCCAGCCGTGTCGAGTTCCTCGCTGCAGTCGCTGCTGCCGGTCGAGGCCTCGCCAGCCGTGTCCAGCTCCTCACTGCAGTCGCTGCTGCCGGTGGAGCCGGCGACGTCGAGCTCCTCGCTGCAGTCACTGTCAGCAATGTCGTACTCCTCACTGCAGTCGCTGCCCGCGATGTCATACTCCTCGCTGCAGTCGCTGCCGGCAATGTCGTACTCCTCGCTGCAGTCGCTGCCAGCAATGTCGTACTCCTCGCTGCAGTCCTCGGTGGAAGAGGACTCGCCAGCCACGTCCGTGTTGGACGACGATGTGGTCGTGGAAGTAGACGTCGAGGTGCTGCCCGTCGTGCCCGACGTGTTGCCCGACGTGTTGCTCGAGGTGTTGCCCGACGTGTTGGACGAGTTGCCCGACGTGTTCGACGTCGACGTCGACGTGTTCGAGGTCGACGTGCTGCCCGAGGTGCCCGACGTGTTGGACGTGTTGGACGAGTTCCCCGACGTGTTGGACGAATTGCCAGAAGTGTTGGACGTCGTCGTCGACGTGCTCGTGGACGAGTTCGAGTTGCCCGACGAGGTCTTGCCCGACGAGTTGTTGCCCGACGACGAGTTTCCCTTGGTCGACGTGGTCGTCGTCGTCGTCGTCGTCGTGGTCGTGGACGACCCGTTGCTGGTCGACGACTTGGACGAGTTCGACGTGCTCGAGCTCGACTTGGACGAGTTCGACGTGCTCGAGTTCGACTTGGACGAGTTCGACGTGCTCGAGTTACCCGACGACGTGTTACCCGACGAGGTCGTGCCCGACGACGTGTTACCCGACGACGTGGTACCCGACGACGTGTTGCCCGAAGACGTGTTGCCCGAGGTGCCCGACGAGTTACCCGACGTGTTGGTGGTCGTCGAGGTGGACGTGGACGTGCTGGACGAGCTGGCGTCCGCCTCGTTACCCGTTTCCGACGACGAGGTGGTGGTGCCCGAGGAGCCCGAGGTCGTCGAGCCCGTGGTCGTGGTGCTCGTCGACGTCGACGTCGACGTGGAGGTCGAGCCGCCGGACGTGTTGCTGTCCGTGGCGCTGTCGACCTCGCTGCCGGCAATGTCGTACTCCTCGCTGCAGTCGCTACCGGCGATGTCGTACTCCTCGCTGCAGTCACTGCCGGCGATATCGTACTCCTCACTGCAGTCGCTGCCAGCGATGTCGTACTCCTCGCTGCAGTCATCGCTGCCGGCCGTGTCCAGCTCCTCGCTGCAGTCGCTGCCCGAAGCGGTGGACGCCTCCCCGGCCGTGTCCAGCTCCTCGCTGCAGTCGCTGCTGCCGGTAGAAGCCTCACCCGCCGTGTCGAGTTCCTCGCTGCAGTCGCTGCTGCCGGTCGAGGCCTCGCCGGCCGTGTCAAGCTCCTCGCTGCAGTCGCTGGCGCTGGCCGCGATGCTGCCAGCCGTGTCCAGCTCCTGGCTGCAGTCGCTGCCGCTGCCCGCGTAGCTGACGCCGTCCGCCGCGGCGGTCACGGTGCCCTCAACCGAGCTGTCGGCCGAGACGCTCGTGAAGTCGTAGGCGTTGACATGCGCGGCGCACACGACGGCCGCCACGATGAGCGTCTTGGCGAGCTTCATGCTGCTGAGATCAGGTAAGCGGATCGCCTGGCCGGTGGTCCGTCCCTACTAGTGATCGATCGGTCGCTCCGTGCGCTGGCCCGACGCGAGGCAAGTTCGAGAATGGCTGGCCTCCCCATCAGGTCGGCGCCGCCTCCTCTTCTCCGCTTGCCCAGCGCTTCCGAGACGCCTACCCGCTTTCGACCTGGGAATTGTATGGCGAGTCGCGCGCGGCATACTGGCCGCCAGTCAAAGAGAGTCAGCGGGCACGCCAACGAGGCGTTTCATATGGAATCGCGGCGCCGACAGCTGGTTCCCCCGAAACCCGTGCGCACGGAAACAGGTATACGCGGCATCCGGACGTTAGGAGAAACGACTGGAAACTTGTATGCGAGCACAGGATGTCGATCCGGATAACCGCGGTGGTGTGCTCGTGAGGCCAGCTGGCGGGGCGGAATGCCGGGCCGGTAGAAGCGACCGAGGCCACCTGCTCAGGCTGAAGCGCTGGACACTCCCGACGCTTTCCCCTTCTCGCCGCGGTTTGTGCTCGGGTAGAGACAAAGCCACACAAACCGCCGGATGTCATGCTCCACGCGGTGTTGAGGCAGCGCGGACAAGGCCGGGCCGCGCTCGCTTTCATCAAGAGAAAGAACCAGCAGGTCACGCGGAAGAGGAGCGAACGGGAGCGGCGCGCGGACTTGCCAAGCCGAGCACTGCCCACCCAGCGACTCAAAGGCGAGACGGCAGGGATATGCTGTTCGCAAGGTTTGGCGCTTGGCACGGCAGAGGCCTCCGCGATCAAGAAGCGCCTCCACACAACTGGAGTCCAGCGGCTGGCCGTTGATTCTCCACCCACCCGTTGTGGTGGACGGACAAACGTATCATGTGTGCGCTGAGCATCAACTGACTGCCGCCAAAAGAGCCGTCAAAGCCCGAGCGGTGACTGTCAGCAAGTCAAGGTGCGTGCGAGTGGGTATTCGCTCCATGGTGCCGAACCGAATCAGACCAACCCGAATGACCGAGGTGTTAAAAGCATGCGGCGACATGACCGCGCGCTATGAGCAAAGCACCAAGCCGGACAAGACCCGCTCGAGCAAACAAGCCGCTCCGTACCGTAGCCGGCGGGTCCGCAGCTGTTTTCCGCGCTGCTGCCCGCCACAAAGTCCAGTCAAGCGCGCAACCGCTCCCAATCATGCCGTTCGGCAGGTTCATGCGCTCTCCCAGTCGCCTGCGACTTGTGCGACCGTCGTTGATAGCGACGGCACCTCCGGGGCGATCTCCATGGAGAAGCGGGTGCGTTCCCAACTCGGCCCTGTTCGTCGCGCTGTGCCCTCGCGATCCTCCGCCGGCCGGCCGTCTCACGCCGAGGAACCCGTCGGCACGCTTGCCTCCATTGCCGAGCCGCTATCGGATACTTATGTTACCTGGCCGTCGACCAGCGTCTGAACATTGGACGCCGTCGTATCCACACACGCTCCGCTGGAAATGCGCGCGCGACATCGGCACGCTCGGGCCGCAAAGACGGCGACAAGGCGTGCTCTTGTGTCCTATCAACGCTCTCCTAACCTAGTTGCACGCGATCCGCCCGTCCGTCCGTCCGTCTGTTGCCTGTTCGTGGCAGGCAGGCAGGCAAGTCCAACCGTGTCCAACTGACGCTTGGCGGCCGGATGCGGACGCGGAACGCGCGAGCGCATGCCGCCGCGATCGGAGCCTCCTCCGCATGAGGATCCGAGCCGATCGAGCGGCTGGACCACCAGCAGGGCAGGGCCGGGGCATCCCGCCGCAGCCAAGAGCCCGGCGGCATCCTCCACCGTGGAGTCCACGCTCGGCAAGTCTCCCGCACTGGCGACGCAAAGCGTTGAACACATGGGGGCAGCCGCAAAGGCGGGGCTGCCGGCAAGCCGTCAACGTGGAGGTGCATCGCCGGAGCGCCCGCCGCGATCGGTCGGCGGGCGACTAAAGATGGGTTCTCCGCGCTGGAAGGGCCCGGGCGGCGGGTGGTCTTTGGATGCGTCCACCGAACTGGAGACGCATGCACAGGAGACGACATGGTGGTGGCTCGCTCGATCACGGAGCCATGAGTCGACTGGACTCCACATGCGTCCATGTCGGTTTCCGCAAGCTTGCAGGTCTCACGTCGGCGCTGCAGCCCGCATTTGGGCCAGGAATAGCCGCCGCACCACAAATGCGCCACCTCCATGCTCGTCCAAAGAAAGCAGCAACAGCCATCATCCTCCCCTTTCGTTTCCCATTGTCCGACGATGGCTCGCCATGGCTCGTATGACCACATGATGGCGGAGCTCCAGCTCGCCGACGCCCATGCGGACGCCCACGCCGCAGGCAAACGCTCCAGCAGTCGACAACTCTCCCGCAAATCCGCCAAGCCGTCGAGCTCGTCCGAGGACGAGCGCGGTCAGCGAGAGCCGCGGCGCGGCGGCAGCCGCAGCAATAACTCGGAGGCCGACGCCGGCAAGGCGGACAGCGCGTCCTCCGCGTCCGACCAGTCGGATGACAGCCGCGAAGGTGATACACACCTCCTCATGCCGTCGACCTGTGATGCGATGGCTCCCAGGTCCTGACCGCTTCCTTGTGCGAAGCTCGCGTCCGAGGCGTGCGGACGGAGCACTTCAGAGCTCAGGACAGCGTGGAATCGATCGGAGCGGGAGTGGCTGGCGGGTCGGCGGCGGCCGAGTACCGAGTGGAGATCTCCGCGCTGCGAGCGTTCCTCACTCGGGCCCCGAAGAGCGGCGCGGTTCCGATCCGGGTACTTGTCTCGCCACAGTGGTGAACTTGGAGGTTGGCTGCCGCCCTCACGCGTGCGATGGTTGCTTGTCCCCCAGTGCTTCGTGGAGCGTGACCGGCAGGGCATGAACCGCCTGCACCCCGTGTATCGGCTCTTTCTGTCGGACGGCAAGCAGTTCCTACTGTGCGCACAGAAGCGAGCGAGCAGTAAGACAGCCAACTACCTGCTCACGATGGAGAAGCACCCGTCCGCCAACCGCCGGGACGCGCTCATCGTGGGCAAACTGCGCAGCAACTGGGTGAGCCTGCGTCCCATGTGCTGTGTTGCATTGGAGACGTCGACCAAACACCACTGACGAGGATGACGGCGTCCGTGGTGCAGACCGGGTCCGAGTACGTGGTGTACGACGACGGGCTGAGCCCGAGCAAGTCGGCGCTCGAGACCAACGTGCGCTGCGTGCTGGGCGTCGTCGAGTTCTCCTACGACGAAACAGGTCCCGGGAGGCTCGCGGTGCGCGTCCCGCGCGTCCAGGCGGGTGGATCGCCCGACAAGTGCCGCGACCGAGACGTCCTTGCCCCCAGCGGCAGTGCGAGAAGTGGCAGCGGCAGTGCCGCTTCGAGTGCCTTGGGAGGCGTGCTGGAGGCCACCAACTCCCTGCTCTTGCGCAACAAGCAGCCGCACTTTGACGCCAAGACGGGTGGCCATGTGCTTGACTTTGGCGGACGCGTGACCATGCCGTCCGTCAAGAACTTCCAGCTGCAGTGCAATGTACGCGCGGCTCGGCATCTATGAGCATGCAGTGACTTCGGACTGACGGAGGACTGTGCGTCGGGACCATGTAGGACGACACTGAGACGGTGCTGCAATTCGGCCGCGTGTCGTGCCAGCCGCGCTCGCAGTGCAAGTGCCACAAGAACACCTTCAACATGGACGTCCAGGTCGGTCGCCTGCTCTGATCGAAGTGGGGATGAACACGGCGAGCCTAACAAATCACCGTTGGTGTCGTCAGCACCCGATCAACCCGCTGCAGGCATTTGCCATCTGTCTCGCGACGCTCGACACCAAGTTCACGGACAACAAGCTGTACGACAGCGTCTCCAAGCTCATGGCCAAGAAGCTCTACTGATGTTCAGGCAACGAATACAGACAACGTGCAGGCTTATAGCGTCGTGTGCAAATCGAGTTCCATTGACTCGGCAGCCACCTACCACGTCGCCAGCACGCAGGCTGCAGCGGCGATCACCACGCTCGATCGGTGCTTCATCTCCTCCGGCGTCGCTGGTCGCCGTTCGAGTGGTTCCTGTCGTTGCCGTTGTTGTTGTTGGACTGTCGATACGTCGGCAGAGGCTTATCGAGCTCCGCGTAGCCCGCGCTCTTGTTGTTGCTGTTGTTGCCTCTGCGGGAGTTGCCGCCGGTGTTGCGGCCGCCTGGCACGTGATAGTACCCGTCGTCGACCTCGTCGTCGTCGTCCGCGTAGAAGTACATGCGGTCGCTTTCGTCGACGTCCCGTCCGCGCTTGCGGCCACTCAGACGCGAGTTGCTGCCGCTGCTGCTGCCGTTGCTAGTGCACTCGTTGGCAAAGTGCCCTCTCCTGCCGCACTTGAAGCAATTGCCAGCGCTGTAGCCCCCACCGCCGCGCTCGGCCGTGCACTGAGCGGCCATGTGCCCATACTCTTGACACCGGAAGCACTTGGTCGCCATGCGCGTCGCTTGTCTCGAGAACGGAGTCGGGTCCGGCTCCACGTAGTCGCGGCATTGCTGCGACCACATCAACACAGTGGTGAGCACATTGGCCTTGTGGGGGGTGAGTCGTTGGGTGGAAACGTACTCGAAGGGCGTGGTTGCCGCCGCAGTGCGGGCAGTAAACGCGCCGGTCGGCGGGAGCAGGCACAGGGACGCAGTGCAAGTGGCCCGACTCGGTGCAGACCATGCAGCTCACGTCCTTCAGCGCCTTGGTGCTCGCGTTCGGGCACCGGTCGTCTGCATGCCCCACGCGGCCGCAGATCTCGCAGTTCTGCAGCGTGAGTTGGCGGTTCGAGCAGTCCTGCGAGTCATGAAGTAGAGCACGTCAGCGAACCTGTCCGAGGTGGCAGTCGACGCAGCAGCCTGTCACCACGCACCCAAACTTCGTGGCCGAGCTGCAGGCACGAGGAGCACGGGAGGTGCGGACACTCGAACGACGAGTGTCCGCGCAAGGCGCAGTAGTAGCACGGCTTGAATACCTGCGCAGGGTCCAGCAAAGTCCCTCAGTCTTGCAACAACCGCGCCAACCACGAGAATCCGACGCGTACCTTGTCGTTGACGCACTGGCTCGACATGTGCCCAACCTGGCCGCAGTTGAAGCACTTGGTGGCCAGATCCGTGACGAAGTAGCGGTTGTCAGGCCGCTTGCGCGCCGGGCGTGCCGGGCGTGCCGGCCTGTCCGGCCTCTCCTTCCTGTTCTTGTCGCGCACCTCGGCCTCCTCGTTCGAGCCCGAAGCAAACAGCGGCGCGCCGACCTGCGGCCCGCCGTCCGCGCCATCGCTGTCGCTGCCATTGCTCTCGCCCAGCTTGATCTCCTTCTCGACGACCACGTCGCCCGCGGCGCCGCGGAACCGCGAGCCAAAGTCGCTGAGGATGAAGTCGTTGAGCGGCTCCAGAGGCGGGTCCTCGACGACCTCGGGCAGCTTGCGCTCGCCGGGCGCCGCGAAGAAGCGCGCGCGCGCCCAGCTCGAGATCTTGACGGCCGGCGCCGCCTTCTCCTTCTCCTCCTTCTTCTGCTGCTGCTTGCCGGCCTCGTCCTCGTCGTCGCTGTCGTCGATCGTGATGACCACGGGCTCGCCCAGGTCCTCGTCCGCCTCCGACGCGTCCGAGTCCCAGCGGGAGCGCGTTACGTCGCGCGTGGGCCGGGCGGTGGGCGATCGGCGGCGGTGCGCGCGCGGGTCCGATGGGTCCATCACGTGCAGCTCGTCTTCGCTGTCACTGCCGCTGGCGGCCGACGCGCCGCTGCGGTCCGCGTCCGCGTCCTGCTCGAAGCGTCCCATGTCGTCTGCAACAGGCAGGCGGCGGGCGGCGACAGGGAGGGTGGGAGGGGAGCGGGGAAAGAGGCGTCTGTCCGCTCGGTTCGGTCGCTTGCTTCTGCCGCGCTTGGTCGTGTTGTTCGAGGACTGGCACCAGTGGTTCCAGGCCAAACGGTCGGTTCTTGGATAGCGAGGTCTCTTTAGAGGAGCAATATCCTCTACAGCGGAGTGTTGGGAGTGGGGAGGCATCTCTCTTTACAAGGACGCTCCATTGACCAAGTCGACCGATAGACCACGACACCAAGAGCACCATGGCGTCGATCGACGAGCCGCTGGACCTGATCAAGCTGAGCCTCGGGGAGAAGATCTACGTCAAGTGCCGCGGCGAGCGCGAGCTGCGCGGCGTGCTGCACGCGTACGACCAGCACCTGAACATGGTGCTGGGCGACGTGGAGGAGACCATCACGGCGCAGGAGCTGGACCAGGAGACGTTCGAGGAGATCATCAAGCAGTCCAAGCGCGCCATCGAGATGCTCTTCGTGCGCGGGGACGTCGTCATCCTCATCGCGCCGCCCCTGCGCACAGCCTAGTATACAGACGCGCAGTCATTGAGGAGACCCGGAGACCCGAAGGGGTTGTGGAGACGAGTAACGGTGACCAGGGAATAGCGACTGCCTTAGCTCGATCGATGCCTCTCAGCGCTCCTACAGGCCCTCTAGGTCCGCCCACGCGCGCTCAAAATCATCGATAGTGTCCACCACGCCCTGCGCCTCCTTCTGCCGCTCGCGCTCGCGCCTGGCCTGCGTCCTGCGCTGGAGATCGGCCTCCTGGCGGGAGGGACCGGCCCGCGGCGCCGTCTGGTGCTGCCAGTCCGACACGTGCGGCCCGACGGACGAGGAAGCCGGCGACGGCCTGCTCTTCCTCCCATTGGCCGACGCCGCTGTCGATGAGCCTGTGCGCCTTGATCCAGCGCTGCTGCTCCGCGACGACGGCGTCTGCGTCCCCGTCCGGTGGATGCAGCTGGCTGGTGGGCCGCTCGCCCACGCCTCTCGCCGACTCGGCTTGTCTGGGCCGTCGGAGACCCACTTGTGCTCGGCTCGTAGCTGCGTCTCGCGGGCTAGCACCGCCTCACGCACCGCCGCCCGCTCGCGGTCGATCTCCTCGCGCAGTTTGCTGCGTATCCGGACGTCGTAGACAAAGTCCACGGGCTGGGAAGCGGCAGTGGGAGGCGTCGAGTGGCTGGTCTTCGTCGATGCCCTGGTACAAGACGCACCAGCTGACCGCTTGGCACTGCCATTGCTCGATGACGAAGCGGTTGGTCCGGTTGGGTGCTTGCTGTAAACGTGGCTCGGAGCACTCGACTTGTCCGCGTGTCCTTGGTGCTTTGACCGCGTCTTGGCGCTGCGACTGCTGCGTGACGGCGCCACAAACTCGTCGGGGATGTCCACGCTCTCTCCTAGTGCGTTGTGACTGAAGTCGCTCGGGACTTCGTCCGCTTCACCTCGATGCGCGTTGGGTGCTGCAACACATGACGACGCACTCGTTGTTAGAGTGTCGAGCGGGAGGAATTGTCCGTCGACTCTGCTTGCCATTGCCAGGCTCTCCTCGTAGCAAGTCGCGGAACGCCCAGCCCATCATCTGGTCGAAGCGGTCGAGATCTACAGCATCAAACACGACAGCACCGTCAATTCCGCCACGACTCGAGAGCCAAAGGTGAGGTGCCACACCTCGCCGACATCGCTCGTCGTTGTTGAGCGACGCGACTGAGGGCATCGGACCCAGGCAGTAGCGGCGCCTCCGCCACTGATCGAAGGTGCTCTCTCGCCTTGATATGTCGATGCCAGTCGACACAACTTGGCTCAAAGCCAACAGTGAGAGCATCCACTGCCCTTCATACATCGCACGACCGCTATTCTTGGAGAAAGTTCATCGGGAAGCGGAGTCAATCGAACTTCAAGCTCTGCGCTTGCAGGCGCAAGCATAATGCGCGATGTTTTGCCAAAGTTTGTCCTGAACAAAATGACGCAAGCCACTCGCTGGTGTCGTGCGGTAGTCGTAACTCGCGAACAAATTCAACGCGATCCGGATGAGAGTGAGTTCATGATGCTCTCCTGGAGCGTTAGCGTTTATTAGTATCTTACGTGGCTGGAAGCGAGCGCCTCAGCAGCGGATATCGCACGCTGAGATGCGCCAAAAGGGAACGGAGAGGAGACGTGGGTCATCCACGCGCCACAACTCCGGGAACTCACTCTCCATCTCTTTCCCAGTGACCCCGTCGCTCTCCTTCAATTGCCAGACCATGACGCGGTGGTTCCACAAGTGGTGCATGTTCCTCAGAGGCGCCACGAGAGTGAAGATGTCCCAGTCCGCGAATTGGATCAGGAACTTGTCGCCGTATACAACGTAGCCCAGTCGTAGAAGATGATACCCGTTCAGAACCGCGTCTCGATCGATATCATCCCTGCGCTCTTCCTTCTTGGTTTCAGTCTTGAACGGCACAACCGCAGCTCGGAGACACGACACCCGATGAGCAATGCTAGCGAACGGGCTGTCATGCGAACTGGTTAACCCACCGACGTGCTGAGCGCGAAGAGCGAGTGCCTTCTCAATCCCTTGGAGTTTTATGGAGTGGTCGTGCAGCACGGGCAGCGGTCGTGCAAGTAAAAGTGGCAGCAAGTTGACGCCCAGGATTGCTAGCTTCGTGATGAACAGCTCCCAGATATTGCCGTTGATACGCAAAGCCAAATTGGACGAGAAGTAGTCGACCAGCTTCAGCTTCGCCACTTCATCTGAGAAGACCTGTGTCGCGATACGTCCGTCGACACCCGCGAGCAGACCCGACTCGGCCAGGTTCTGACGGAAGTAGTGCAACAGACACAACGTAATGATGCTTGGCGCGAAGAAAGAATCACTCATGCGTCGACGAAGCACCATCGCGAGGGTGTTGAGGATGCTGTAGTAGACGAGCATGATCTCGACGATGCTCGGGTAGATGGTGAACCAGGACTCGGACAAAGCGATTTGATGACCCTCGAACGCGCACCCGACGGTCCAAAACGAATGAAGTGACGACTTGAGTCGCGGGAGAACCGCAAAGGGAAGCAGATTGAAGCTCCGAGCGCTTGCGATGCAGCCGATACCACCACTGTGCCACTGGCTCATACGCGTGTAGAACCCTCGGTGCAGCGCCATCATGGAGAACATCCAACGAACGAGCAGCATGCCCACCGACATGTTTGAGAGGAGTGTTTCCCAATCGTAGATGCATCGGACAGTGCGAACCATTGCGCACTCGTAAAGAAAGACACCAAACTGCGTGCCGTTTGCTGCGAAAACCGAGTTGATACCGATTGACATGTCGGTTGTGAACGCTTTGGGACCCCAGTGGGACGGAATAGACGTTGTAGAGCGACAATCGTCCGTATGGATGCAGTCAAATTCCTCTCCGCTGCGCATGTCGAACTGCCGGTGCATCATATGATAGCGAGGATCATCCCACGAGCTCACCACGTCCGTGTACCAGCGCATACCTGTCGGGTCCTCATACCAACCGTTGCGCCACTCCCCATCCGATTCCAAGTTGAGCCAGTCAATCGTCCGCGCTTGTCGAATTGTCTGGTTCACGCCTCGGAATCGCGCCACCTCCATCTCGGCGCTCATATAGGCTTCATCGAGTCGAAATATGCAGGTATCGCCGTCCCAGGTCGGGACAGCATGTCGGCCCAGAGGCGCGTTGTCCCAGAATGGCATGATGAGGATCGGCAACGAGTCGGGAATTTCGTACAAGTCGTCGCTGTCGATGCCATCCACAATCCGCAAGAGATCGCGATTGAGATTCGCATACCCGAGTGCTGAGCAGGCATCGAGGATGTTGTCCATGGTCGCAGCGATGAGTGAACACGAGTGCGCGTACGTCTCACGCGCAAGGGAGTCAAGCACAAGCGGTGCGGTCGTCTCGCGGTGAACGATGCGATACCCCGTCTTGCTGGTTCTTGTGGTGCCGACCAGCGTCATCATATTTGAGGCTTTGAGCTCGCTGACCTGCCACGGCTGATAGACGTCAGGGTTGTTTGGATTCTCCACGCAGGCGATGGCTCGGTCGTCGTACGGAATATCATTGTAGCCGAGGATCTGCATCGGACCCTCTAGTGGACTTCGGCCAAAGAGGAGAGGAAATCTGGAGGTTGTCGAGTCCCAGCTGATGCTCAGAAACTGGGAGAAGACCATGACGCAGATGAACGTCCACGTAGCCCAGTGGTAACAAGCACGCAGCATTTGAAGCCGAGTCGGTTGATGTTGCTCGATAAGAACCTCTGAACCTACATGGATCTCCGCATCGAGTTCCCCAGCACTCCGTAAGCTGCCGGGCTTCAGGCTGAGACTTGGGCTACTGGAACGAGAGGCCGAAGAGGCCTCCTTGACAGGCGTCGCAGGGTCGCTCGCCACTTTCATTGAGTGCAACAGGCTGACGCAGCAAGGCCTCAAGCTTCAGACGTGTCGAGCGATTTGCGCCGATAATATGTCCGGGGTGAAAGGACGGGATGAGAAGGATTCACAGACGAGAATGCAGGAATAGCTCTGAAACTGATAGCGACACCTTCCGACGTCGTCGTGCCGTCGGTTTCACGACACCATGGTCTATATTTACCGACGGTGCGAAGTCGTCGGAGACTGCACCCACTTGAGACCTTGATCTTGAAATAGGACAGATACCACGATGAACTTCAAGGTCCAAAATAGCTTTGGGCTTGGTTTGCGGTCATGGCTGTTCGTGAGCTGCTCCGAATGTGATACGTTGCTCTTTCACGACCTCTGTGGAGTTCCAGAGACACTAGCTTCACAAACACACTCTTCATCCCATTTATCAACCGGCCGCTTTGCCTGCACAAGCTTGCTGCTTCGACATACCAGCCACCAACCGACTCCAAGCGTTGCAAGCAGCGTTCAGATCCTCACGACGTGGCTGTGCCATGGCGGACAACGACGGAGTCCCGTGCGCAGTGAAAACGCACCCGAGCAGCCGTCCTACTTCCAAATCCGTCGTCGGTGAGTGGGCCCGCTGGGCGATGAACAAGCGCGGCAGAAGCGATGTCAGCCAGCAAACTCGACTTCAGACGCGTCCGTCTTGGTTCCAACTACTCACGGCTGGCTATCACTGGGTCACGTGGGCATTTATCTGCGCCATGGTGTTCTCCCAATTCCTCAGCATCGTGTGGAATTATACAACCACTCGCACACCGGTATCATACGGCCGCGTTCCAATGGATGGACCGATGCAGATCGTTGGCTTCAACGATGTGCCATACGACGACCGAGTTGTTGTCTGTGTGAAGGTTGCGGGCTCCGCCGGCGACTACGAACCGTGGCAGATCAGCGCACTTCGTGCCGCCAACAAGATGACGCTAATCGACTCCACAGGGACCAGCAAGACGGGGTATCGCATCGTTCGCCGCGAAACGACCACGCCACTTGTGCTCGACAACATCGCCACCGGTGTCTACTATCAAGCGTGCTCGCTCATTGCCGATACAATTGAGCATATCTACGATGGGTGCTCGGCCCTGGGCTACTCGAACCTCACGCGTGACCGCATGCGCATCGTGGATGGCTGGGATAGCGACGATTTGTACGAGATCCCCGACTCGCTGCCGATCCTCATCATGCCATACTGGGACAACGCGCCAGCTGCTCGCGAGGCAATGCCAACTTGGGACGGCGACGCATGCATCTTTCGCCTCGAGGAGGCTTACGTGAACCCCGATCTGTCACTTGCAAACCTTCGCGGCGTGAACCAGACTGTGCGGCATGCTCGAACGCTGGACTGGCTCAACTTGGGGACGGGCGGCGAGTGGCGCAACGGCTGGTACGAGGACTCAACTGGGATGCGCTGGTATTCGGACGTGGTGAGTTCGTGGAGCGACCCACGATACGACATGATGCATCGGCAGTTCGACACGCGCACTGGAGAGGAGTTCGATTGTGAACACACAGACGTCTGTCGCTCTACGACGGCAATCCCATCGTACTGGGGCCCGAAGGCGTTTGTGTCGGACACGCCATCGGACTTTGTGTCTGTCTATTCTGCCAACGGCACGCAGTATGGGGTCTTCATCTACACGAGCGTGATGGTTCGCATCGTCGGCTGCGATTACGACTGGGAGACGCTCCTTTCCAATGCGTCGGTCGGACTACTACTCGTGCGGTGGATGTTTTCCATGCTGGCCCTGCACCGAGGATTCTACACGCGTTCAAGTCAGTGGCATAGCGGCGGCGTCGGCTGCATCGCAAACGCTCGGAGCTTCAACATGCTTCCCTTTGCGGTTCTCCCGCGACTCAAGCTGTCTCTGCAGGCGTTTTGGACCGTCGGGTGCCAGTTCGAGGGACAGCAAGTCGCTCTGTCCGAGTCCTGGTTCGCTATCTACCCGAGCATCGTCGAGATCATGCTCGTCTACTACAGCATTCTCAACACCCTCGCGATGGTGCTTCGTCGACGCATGAGCGACGTGCTCTTCGCGCCGAGCATCATTACGTTTTGTCTGCTGCACTACTTCCGCCAGAGCCTGGCCGAAGCAGGCTTGCTCACGGGCGTCGACGGACGCATCGCGACGCAGGTCTTCTCTGATGAAGCAGCGAGGATGAAGCTGGTCGACTTCTTCTCGTCGGACCTGGCGCTGCGCTTGGATGGCAACGTTCCCGAGCTGTTTTACGGCAAGCTGGGCATTTTGGGAGCCAGTCTTTTGTTGCTTTTGCTCTCGAAGCCTCTTCCCGTCACTCGAGACCACGCCAAGCTCCTTGGCGGCATCGAAAAGTCCATGGCGATTCGAGCCCAGCACGTCGGTGGACTTACCAACTCTCACGACTACGTCGCCGTCAGCACCGTGCGACGCTTGTCGACCCTTAGCAGCTTCAAAGGCGGCAGCTTCAGCAGCTTCAAAGGCAGCAGCTTCAGCAGCTTCAAGAGTAGTTTCAAGAACAGTAGCTCCAAGAACAGCAGCTTTAAGGGTGACAGCTTCAAGGTGGAAGCAATGCATGACGAGAAGACCATCGTTGTGAAGCCGAGGAAGGAGACGCTTCTGAACGGGTATCAGCTCGTGCGGCTTGGCTATGTCGTGCTCGGTGGCAAGTTCGTCATCACATTCGAGGACTGGGACGTCATCACGCTCATGGCGCCGCTGAGGAGCTTGCACAACCTGTGGAACTACCGAGTGTTCGTGTGGCTGCTCAAGAACAGCACCGAGTTCGACGGCATGGAGATCGAGAGCGAGTTCCCCGAGGTCTGGCGCGTGGACGACCCTCGGCTCATCGAAGTCTCATTTTGGCGCATCTCGGCGGTGGACATCCGCTGCGGCCCGCCTCAGCACGAGCAGGAGTAATCCTGAGGGTTCATGATGCATGTGTATCTAAAAGCACTTTCGAAACTTGCTTGTTCATTCTGCAGACGCTGTATTCGATTCCTCAGGCTGACAGCCAACTCTCCAGGTCCTTCTAGCCACTGCGTCGCCGCTCCAAGGGAGACATGTACAGTCTCGAGTACGGCGACGGGGGCAGGTTGATCGGCGCGCGCAGCAGCGCCGTGTCGGATCCATCGTCGGCGCACAGCAATGAGACCACGTGCCGCCACTCCTCGAAGTTCACGTCGCTCGAGTGCTCGAGCCCCAGGCGGTCCCGACCGCAGGGCGTGTAGTACTGGATCCAGAACCAAAGCAGCCCGCGGAAGTTGTTGCAGATGTAACCCGCCTTGCCCGAAATGTTTTCGTGGTCGCGCAGCGCCTCCAAGATGACTGGCAGCCGCGATCGGCGGTGCTGGAAAATCAACATCACGATCGCGGTATTGAGGCAGCAAATGTTCTCGTGGTTCACGTCCTCCATCGCGACGATGGTCATGAGATCCCGAAGCAGCCGGACGACGTTGACGCCCAGGAACTCGTCCATGCGGTCCATGTCGTACTTCCTGGTCAGTCCTTCCTGCGTGTCGTGCGCGAGCTGCTGGACAAACTTCTCGGACGAGAGCAGCATCGAGCGGATGAACACGTTCGAGTCGACAAGGTTCAGAACCACCACCTCTGTAGACAGTAAGCAACATCACGAGAGCAGTCAGCATCAATGCGCCAACCATGCTGCCAAACGGCAATCCAGAAACGTACCCATGAACGTCGCGAACTGCGTGTTGTTCAGCTGACCGTGGAAGAGCTCCAGGGTCTGCCAATTGCCTTTCGTCATCTCTCCCAGCAGGTCGAACGCCGATTGGAAGCTTCCCTGGGAGCGGTATGCGCCGCCGTTCAAGATCTCCAGCACGAGCGCCTTCAGCAACGGAGTGCGAGCGACGAAGAGCTGCTCGCTTGGCGCAGCGCGGCGAAGGAATGCCTCGACGCACGACGCGAGCCAGAAACGATAGATCGAATCGGTCGGCTGCTGGATCAGCGAGTGGATGATCTTGCACAGCAGCCCCTTGTTCGAGTGGGTGAGTGGGATGGCGGTCAGCTCCTCGCTCTTGAGCAGCTCGAGCTCGTACTCGCTGAGCAGCAGCAGCTTGCTGGTGTTATCGTTGAAATCTCGATCGCAAAAGTTGTGGATCAACCGCAGAAACTGGATCTTGAGCGATGCATCCAAGCTGCAGTCACACCCGGGCCCGTGGAGAGGCTCGTGATGGGGGTCCGGCGTCGTGTTCGTCCACTCGAACTTGTCGAACATCGTGTTCAGAGTCTTGACAAGACCCATTTCTGCGAGGCGGTCCTGGAAGTCGATCTTCCGCTTGCCGTTCAGCAATGTGCACAGCACGAACAGCACTTCGACTCGGTACGGGGCGAGCACGATGGATTTCATGATGACTTGCGCTTCGGCGTCCTCTCTCACGCGTTGGTCGGGCGGTCGGGCTCGGAAAATGAGGTCCCGAAGGATTGCCGTCTCGATCGAGTACGCAAACTGCTGGTGCCCATCACCGGATTCAGCCTGCGCCTCGCGCCGTTGACGATACCGCTGAAGAATAGCCAGCTCCCCATCGCTACTGAGCGAAGGGTTGTTCAGCAGGCGATCGATGGTATCCCAATCGCTGCGATCGCTTGTCTGGTTCAGCAGCATCGCAAACTCCGCCGAGGTCGACAAATCGGACGAAAACGGCTCGTACACGGGGTTCAGCGCGAAGTAGAAGTTCTGGATCTGGAGCACGAGCAACAGGCGCTGAAGAAGCAGCGGCGAGTTGAAGATCACGGCGTGGTTGCGGTCCACAACATTGTCCGTCCGAACCAGGCGATTGCGCCGCAGCTTGAGCAGCTCGAGCGACTTGATCACCTCTGCTCAAATCCAAGGCACAATGTATCAAAGTCAGCGGGTAGTACTCGCCTCAAACCAGCCGGGTCGGGGAACGTACTCGCTGTTTCAAGGAGTCTCCGGTCTTCCGGTTCGAACACCACCAGCGCGAGGACGCGGCAAAAGAACGCCAGCTGCCGAGACGACAGCGACTGGACAATGTCGTGGAAGTGGGCTGGCCGATTATAACACCACAGCGAGTCAGGTGAGCGCGCACGTCCTCGTCATTCCCAAGCATCGTCAACAACGGCGTCACGTACGGATCCGACTGAGGTCGAACGATTCTTCGCGCACAGCGAGGATCTCCTCCGCGAGTCCGGACGCGTTGTCAAAGAACTTGGCATCGCCCATGAGCTGGAATAAATACACGATCAGCCCGTCCTTGTCGCAAAGCTGGAACGCGAGACTCGCCGAGAAGTAGCACAGCTCCCGCAGGATTCCCTGTCGAGTCACGCACGGCACACCGCGTCAGTCTCCTTCCTCTGTATTAGGCGATGAGCAGAAGCAGGTGAGCTACCATGGCGTCGTTGAGGATCCCCTTGCGCGAGCTCGAGTCCGAACCCGACGCCTTGATCTGGCCGATGCCGCCGGGCGTGGGCTTCTCCCACAGCGCGCGGATGTCGTTGCGGTGGCTCACGCTCTGCCGCGCGCGGCGCTCGCCGTCCATGACGAGCGTCACGCCCCTGGCCGGCGCCGTGGCGCTGCTTGCGTCGCCCTGCCGCAGCGTGTGGATGACGCGGAGGAGGCACTCGGCGCCGCCGACCTGCAGGAAGCGCTCCCTCTCGGCGGCGACGGCGGGCGGCGTGGCGTCCAGCCCGTCGCCCGCGGCGTCGTCAGCCGCCGAGTAGACGCCGTTGGGGTCCAGCAGGCGCTGCACGAGCTCGTGCAGGATGCGGCGCAGGCTCTTCTTCTCCTGCGCGACGCTGTCCAGGATCTCGTACATGTCGCGCACGAGCCCCACCATGCTGCGCTTGCGGCCGTTGTACGCGAGCTGCCGCTCGTGCGCGCGCGTCTCCTGCCGGTCCATGGCCTCCACCACGGGCGCCGGCAGGTCGGCGACCGTCTCCAGCCGTCCGGGCACGCCGCTGCGCCGCCACTGCGCGTCCGAGGCCGCGCCGGCCGCCCCCGTTAGCTGCATGCGGCTCACCGACCGGAACAGCCCGCCGCCCGCCCGGCTCGGCCCCGCCCTCGGCCCCTGCGCCTCCGTCTCCGCCTTCATCTGTAGCGTCTGTGCCTGTTGCTTCTGCTGCGCCTGCGCCTGCTGCTCGCCCTTGCCGCGCATGGTGCCCGCGCCTTTCGCCGCGCCGTTCACTGGCGCTCGGTATGCGGTCGGGTCGGAGCTCGTCGCGGACGGAGTGCGCGTCAATCAGATCGGAGTGAAGGTCTGTTGATTTTTTCTCAGCATGTGAGATGTCGCCTTGACTATATCACGGTACTACAAATACATATACAACATATAGACGTTGTCGCGTCATTGCCATTTTGGTAATTTTGTCGTTTTGCCGCCAGTGCAGCAGCACGTCAAAGGACTCGTCCCTCTGGCAGCACCCGCCGTCGTTGGAGCATTCGTCGTCGGCCAGCGTCGGCGCAGGCAGCGGCGCGATGACCACCACCTCGAGATGTTTCTCCGCCATGTTGTTCTCACTAAAGTGCTCGAAAGTGGGCCTCTTCGCACTGTTCCGGGATTCCGGGATTCCGGGAGAAGTAACTGGACTCGTTTTGTGAGAAGCAACACGAAGACCTGAGAAGTAGTGGAAATATCTGAGACGAATACCTGGCACTTTTCGACTCAGGCTCTTGGGGGACGAGCAGTCGAGAAAGAGGGATTTCAAAGTGTTTGTGATAAGAATCAGATCCCGTTTCATGCCAGACTCAGTGATTGGACAAAATATGTTGGAATGCTCTGAGTCCAAGTGAGCGATTTCATTGTGAACCCACGCACATTCTGCCACAAACTTGTCATCAAGTCATAGCATCACGTCTCCGACCGTCAGATCAACCCCGACCAGCATCCGACATATCGCAAAATTAATATCGCACTAGGTTGTGGAGGTCTCGTCAAAAGACCTCCTCTTAAATGATTGGCTCGTTGATAGGTGGAACACGTAATAACTCCTCGTAAATGAGTGGCGCACGTGCAATTTTGACTGCGCCATTTTGCCCTGCGAGCACAGTGTTCGATTGACCACCCGGCGCGGTGAATAGAGGGGGGTGCACCGAGCATCGGTCACCTAAGTGGGTTGTCGTGGCCATGAAGAACTGTGAATCACCGTTCATTCCCCGTTGAGCACGCTGGATGAGTTCCCCTGCAATGTTGTTGACTAACCCCCACCGATGTAGCTCAATGAAAGAGCTCCCGAAAGCGAAGGAGGTGGTTCGATTCCACCCATCGGTATATTTCTGTATGCTCGAACGACTGCGACAGACTTCCAAGCAAGCAACAGCTACGGAAGCACCGACCGCAAGGGCACAGCCTGAGACGGCATGTTGCGTTATGGAAGCGGCCTGAGTGCGCCGTGGTGATGGAGTGGATCAGGGTCTACAACTCTACCGATGGCAAGACGCTGGTGATAGGCGCTGATGAGACCACAGAAGATTCCCTCGCGATGCAGCTGCCGAAGCGCCTTGAGCACAAAGTTGGATCCCGTTGACGGTACGTTGAGCGTACGGAGGTACCCCGCGACTTTGCTTGACGCTCGCTCTCCAAGCTGACGGACGATATCCTTGTCGCTGGGTGATGACGACTCGTGAACGCGTACCCGTCTTCGATGAAAAGCCTCATGAAGGGTATGAGGTGCTTGGAGTCCGACTTCTTCTGTTCATCAGAACTCAGCCATCCACGCGGATTCGCCGTGTATCACGCGAACCAGGTGTTAACCAGAGGTATCGTCTTCGATCAGCGTCGACGCTTCACCAGTACGCTTTCATCTTCGTCTCTCGGTCGCTTTGCTTGTTCACCGTGGTTTGTCAATGTGATCTCTCCATTGTTGGCTTATGCAGTTTCTAGCGAGTTGACGTGAGCCTCAAGGCGGCGGTTTACCTCAATTAACCTTTCAATCAAGGCAGTCTGATGTTCAAACGCAGCCTTGGTCTTCACGTTGCCGTCCGTCAAGTCTTGCGAGGTGGTGTGCGCGTGCGCTGTGGATCTTGTGAGCTGTTGTGACCATGCGAGCAGGCTCGTCGTCGTCACATCGGATACCTCGGCGCAGCGCTTGACCGCCACCGTCGCAGGCCCCTACGCGTTGGCCTTCATCAGCGACGGACATTGGCGGATGAGAGTTGCTGTCAGCACGTCCCTCACAACGGTGCACACATTGAAGGCATTGTCTCCCAGCGCGTGACTTGCGTTGAAGAGCTTGCAGCTAACGTCTCGGATCTGCTCTTGTGTGCTCCAGTCGAAGACATCCAGCGACGGAAGGACAGAGGGTTGTTTCGGCGCCATCCCTCTCAGCACCTTCGCCACTTGATGGTCTTCCTTCGGCGTGTTGAACACGTGCACAAACGCCTTGTTTGTTGTGGTCATGTT
>JAADYH010000349.1:0-24135 GCA_023338125.1 Phytopythium aichiense | reverse complement strand
GGTCGCGGAGAGCGATGACGTTGTTGCAGCAGAGCTCGGAGTGGCCTGAGGACAATGGAAATGGTACTGTTTTTGCTTCAATAGTAGGGATCGGGGATCTCTGTCCGTATCTGTCAGGTTTAAGAAGTGGAATACGGTATGTCTGCGGAATACCGGTTGATACCGGTTGATACCGAGCTTATCCCGCGTCTTTTTGCTGCTCTTTGCGCAACTTGACTTGATTGGCAAAGCCACGGAACCCAACAACAACGACAACGCCAACGCAAGGCGAGAGACCATCTCCGACGCGGCACCTTCTACTGGCGGACGGACGGACCGGATGGGCATGGCGACAGCGCAGGAGCGCAGCGTGGGCGTCGCGCTGGGCGGCAAGGCCGAGCTGCGCGTGCGGCGCGCGGCGGAGGGGACCGGGCTGGCGCTGGCGCGAGGCGGGGACGGAGACGGCGACCGATGGCGGCTGGCGCCGTGCAGCGACGCGCGCGCGCAGCTCGCGGCCGCCTGCCTCGTGTACTGGCGTCTGGCGGCCGATGGCGAGGGCGAGGGCGAGCGCGCGGCCGTGTGGGTGAGTCGTGGTCTCCGCGCTCCGCTTTCCTCTCCTTCCCGCTGACGGACGGGTGTGCAGGTTAACGACGCCGGCGCCGGCGCGTGGCTGGCGCTGCCGGAGCTGCTGACATGCGAGAAGATCCAGCTGGAGGCGCCCAACACCGTGCGGCTGGTCGGCCGCGAGCAGTTCGTGGCGCAGGCGCTCGAGGGCGAGGCGCAGCTGGTCGACTGCCGGCCGGAGGACGAGTTCCTCGGCGTCAAGGCGTCCGCGCCCGTCGCGGGCCACCTGCGCGGCGCGCACAACGTCCCTTTCGACGACATATTCGCTCTCGACAACGGCGACGACAGTACCACGTTCGTGCTGCATCAGCAGGAGCTGCGAGAGCTGTTCGAGGCGCGCGGCATCGCACTGGACGCCCCCGTGGCGGTAGTGGCAGCGAACGTCGCCGAGGCGGCGGCCGTGGCGACCGCACTGGTCATCAGCGGGCACGAAACGGTGCTGCTTTGCTCTGCTGCGCTGGACGAGGAGCTGGTCTCGCAGCTGCCGGAGGCGTACACGCAAGAGATCTTCCCGCAGGACGCGCTTGTGCTTCCCGACGACGAGGGGAAGTTCGACCTGTCGCCTAGTGCTGGCGATGCGGTGCAGAAAGATGTCGAGGACGCCGCAGAGGCGGCCAAAAAGCTCAGCGAAACGTATGCCGAGCGGATGGGCGGCAAAGATGAGTTCGGTGACAAGGTAAAGCACGTTGACCCCAAGAAGCGAGCGAAGGAGAGCCCTGTCGACGAAGTCGTGTGGGTCACCGAAGGACGGCGGTACTTCGACATGCCGTCGCCAGTGACCAAGCGCGAGTTTCTGGAGTCCTCGAACGCCATCTACCGCGTGGTTTCCTTTGTACTCGCGCCGTTTGGGTTCCCCGAGTCGCTACACGAGAAGCTGACGCTGTCGGAGGTCAAGACGCAGTGCGGGTCGCTGTTCCAGGACGCGATCGAAGTGTGTTCGGACCTGATTTACCAGCACAAGGGCTTGACGGAGGGTGCCATGGCCATGAGTGTGCACAAGTGGGTGGAGGAGCTCCACGATCCGGACTGCACCGATCAGGTGAAGGCCATCAACGAGATCTGGAGAGAGCTGTACGACCCTCCTCGGTTCGTGGAGGTGCCCGACGTTGACGAAAAGCGGATCCTCGAACTCGCGTCGGAGCTCAAGGAAAAGATGCTGGAGCAAGTGCGCAAGCGTACTCCGTGGGCGTTTGACAAGATCGACGTCCGTGAGGAAAAGGTCGAGACAGAGGAGGAGAACGAGGCAACGCAGGAGGTTGAGACAGTGGAGGAGGTGGCGGTGGATGAAGCCGAGGTGTCGGAGGACGAGGTGACCGATGAGGAATCCACAAAGGAGGAGCCGACAAAGACTGAGCCGGCAGGCGAGGGGAAGGCACATGACCAGAGTACGCCGACGCACAACGATGAGGACGAGAAAGAGGAGGTGGAAGGGGATGCTGCACAGAAGGCAGCGGACAAGATAGATCTGGAGACGGACGAGTCCATAAATGAAGACGCAGACGATGACGAGGCCAACACCGAGACGGAGAAGGGCGAGAGTGCGACACCAGAGGATCCTGCCGAGACCGAGGAACCCGATGCCAAGCCAAAGAAGACCTACACCGTCGACAATTCTACCCCGTGGAGCTCTATGTACCCTACGACGGTGTACGCGCTGGGCTTTATCCCGCAGGACAGCGAGGACTCTCTTCGGAAGCTGAGCACGCTCCAGATCAAGTCATTCATCCAGGCGGTCGCGGAAGCTGCGTGGGATGTGATTGAGGACGTCGATCATCTGAACTCTGTCCAGTTCGAAGCGCTGTGCGAGACGCTGAAGGACGAAGCGCTCGCGTCATTGGAGGCTTCCAAGACCGAGGCGGAGGACGCGCTTTACGTCGTCAAGCACTTTCTCACAAGATCGTTGGCGGTCGAGGAGGAGCACGTGAACAGTCTGTTCTCGGTCCGCGACGCCATCAATGACGGCAACCGTAAGCTTCGGTCTTCCCGGCACGTTGTCGCGCTTGCGGCATACGCGAAGGCGTTCGAGCACTTGCCGCTCTTCCACAAGTCGCTCGATAAGGTGCTGGTTGGTCGCAGCACCTGCTTCATCGAGTTGGGGCACATCTCGCGGGCCAAGACCGAGGCCGAGATCGCGCTCAAGCTCAACCCGTTCAGCGCCGGCGCGTACAACTGTCTGGGCAAGGTCGAGGAGAAGAGCTCGCACCCGCACGAGGCGATGCAGCACTTCGTCACGGCCTTTATCCTGGACGGCTCACGCTCGCAGGAGCACGCCGAGTCGATCGACCGTGTTGCGCGGCTGGTCGGTCGCGATGTGGCCAAGGGCCTGTTTGACGAAATGGTCAAGGTCCACGAGCTGCCATCCTCATGGCTCGTCGACAGCTACTTTGAGTCCTTCGAGCATGACGCGGACTACGCCATCGCTCTGCCCAGCGATATCGGCAAGAAGGCGGATATCGACCAGAGCGACGTGGACGCGGTCACATTGCTGCACCGCGCGGTGTTCCACAAGCGAAACAAGGACTTTGGCGACATGCAGCGCGATGTCTGGTCGCTCGTGTCGATGGACATGGAAGCCGCCGGTCTGACGCCGCAACAACAAGCGCTGGCGCTGAATCTGCACGCGTCGCTGCTGTATGTGGTCGGCGACGTGCACGCGGCGATCGAAGTGATCACCAAGAGCTTGGAGCTGCACCCGGCGTCAGTGAACGGTCTGGTCAAGAAGGGCGGCTTCCTGGCGGAGATCGGCGAGACGGACGAGGCGACGTCGTGCTTCAGTGAGGCGATGGAGCAAGACCCGAACGACGCGGACGTGTACCTGCACATGGGCCAGATGGAGCTGCTGGACGGCAACTACCAGGCGGCGGTGCAGGTTCTTCGCCGGTGCATCTCGCGGTCGGACGCGCTGCCGGTCACGCGCGTGTCGTACGGCATGGCGCTGTACAAGAGCGGGTCCATCTACCAGGCGAACGACGTGTTCGACGAGGCGGTCGCGGCGTTCCCCGAGTCGGCCGAGGTGCACCTGTTCCACGGCGAGGTGCTGGCGGACCAGGGGGACTACGCGCAGGCCATGCGGCGCTTCCTGCGCGCGCTCGAGCTGTCCCCGCAGTGCCCGCTGCCGTTCCTGAACGCCGGGCGCGTGTACGTGGGCACGAACGACCCGATGCGCGCCATCGCGCACTTTGAGCAGGCGCTGGCGATCGACCCGCGCTGCTCGTCGGCGCACCTCGACATCGCGCAGGTGCTGTTCGCGCAGGGCCGCACGCGCGAGGCGTTCGCGCACTTCGAGGCCGCCGCCGGCTGCTGCCGCTTCCTGCCCGAGGTCGAGGAGGTCTGCTCCTGCCAGGAGATGGCGCGGATGCAGCTCAAGGTCACCGAGATCCTCGGCGTCGAGCTGCGCCACATCATGCGCTCCAAGTAGAGAGAGTGAGAGAGAGCCACTTCAAGTTGCGACCTGCCGGACTGGATACACTGCTTGTAAAGGTTCATGTCCTTGGTATTTGATGACTTTTGTATCTGCGGTCACGACCGGTTACAGTTCGTTCAACGGGTTGTAACACTTGACGTCGTATCATTCCCAGACGCTCTGAAACCAATACAAAAAACAAGTAAACATTCAACAATAACTTCAATGAACGTCATCGAACGTCAGGCGCGTGCCCGCTTCATGCCCGCAAGCGCCTGATCCCCTTCAGTTCTCGAGGAAGCGAAGCCCGCGGGCGGAGAGCCGATCGGTGTCCCCGCTGCGCTCCAGTCTGCGCCGCGAGTCGCCCCTCCGACCAACTCGACCGGCTCGACCGCCCGACCAGATCCGAGCGAGACCAGCATGGGCAACGGCGGCAAGCACCCGGCGTTCCACTACGCGGTCCTGGCGAGCCTGGCGGGCGGCGCGGGCTACGTGGCCAAGCGGCACACGGCGTCGCTGGTGGGCGGCCTGGCGCTGAGCGTCGGCTTCCTGGGCGCCGGCATGCTCGTGTTGACGGACACGATCTCGGACCACTCGTTCGGCCACGGCACGGGCGTGGCTATGTCGGCCGTCATCGCCGGCGTCATGGGCCGCCGCGCCGCGCTCTCGGGCCTGCGTGCTGCACCGCTGCTCGTGGCCTCGGCGGGCGCCGTCAGCGCCGGCTACCACGCGCACCAACTGCTCCATCCGCCGTTCCGCCATCGCTACGTGCCCGGCGGCCACGCCCCCATTCCCGAGCACCTCCGCGCCGACGCATGAGTGCGATAGTTCTGCGTGTCACGGTCCACCGGCCAGCCGGTCGAACTCTTCTGCGGCCGGGGATTATCGCCTCGTGTGTTTACTCCATGCAAATTGCAGTGTTGATGCCGAGAGTGAATGCTTACGTAACCTAATCAAACTAGGGTACACGTAACCTTGTGTACCCTCAATCACTTCACCACCTCACGTGTGATCGATCGATCGCTCATCCGCCGCATTTCTCTACTGGACGCCCGCGCCTCACTCGCTCACTGCCTCCAATCACCAAGAGCCATGTCGTCGCACCACCCGACGTACACGATGGGCGCGCTGCTGGCCGTCGGCGGCACCGTCGGCTACATCAAGTCCAAGAGCGTGCCGTCGCTCGTGGCGGGCGTGACGCTCGGCGCAGGCTTCGGGCTCGCCGGCTACATGCTGCAGAGCGGACACATGACCAACGGCCACGGCGTCGCGCTGCTCCTGTCCACCGTCACCATGTCGGCCATGGGCGTGCGCGCCGTGCGCTCGCGCAAGCCACTGCCCATCGCCGTCTCGTCGCTCGGCGCGCTCTCGGCCGCCTACCACGCGCAGCGCTTCTCCGAGTGGATCGGCCAGGAGTAACGTGCCGCCGCATGTGAAGAAGAGAAGGAAGCCGCGCGACGCTGGACGAGGCCTGCGATAGAGGCCCGGCGGTGGCGTGGCGTGATAACCAGCGCTGCTCCAAGCGCGCCGGCAAAACAGAATGGACGTTGCGACTGTGCTCTGGTGTCTCTCGCTCCCCCTCCCCATCCGTGGACAGGTTATATTTGGCGACGCCACAGGAGCAACGACGTCAGCTCGAGCGATGACGATGGCGGCCGACCTGCCACCAGAGGACGTCGAGCGGGTCGTGCGCGTGCAGAAGCTGGTGCGCAGCCGCCTGGCGCGGCGGCGGGTGGCAGCGCTGGCCGGCGGCGTCTACCGCAAGTGCTTCGACGTCGCCAGCGGCTTGGCATACTACTGCAACCTTCGCACGGGCGGCGCGTCGTGGTTCAAACCGGCCCTGCTGGGCGTGTTGGACGCCGAGTGGCTCGAGCTCCAGCCTGATCAGGAGCAGCCCGGCAACGTCGATGGCAGCACGAGCTCCGGCGAGAGCAGCGCGGCTCCGCCCTCCGACCTGAAGGCGCGAGCGCCAGAGGACGAGTCGCCGGACGCCGCGCTCGACCGCCTCAACTCGACCGAGTGGCACGAGCGCTTCGCCGAGAGCGTCGCGTTCCAGCACAAGTGCCGCGCTGAGAAGCTCGCGCTCGTCCGCAGGCACCGCCGCCAGGTCGCGCGCGCCATGCGCGACTGGGACCGCAAGGCGCTGGCGGACAAGCAGCGCGCGCGCGCGGAGCGTCTGGCGCAGCTGGCGAGCGACAACCAGCAGCTGAAGCAGAGCTTGCGCGACGGAAGCTCGGTGAGCGCCGCGTTGCTACTGCCCGCGCCGTGGAACGGGCTGGGAGCTGACCACTTCTCTCGCGATGGCAGCGCCAGAACACCGAGTCGATCCGAGAGGCGGCGCTGCGTGGACACTCGGCCCGCGTCCAGGAACTGCTGGCGCTCGGCTTCAGCCCGGACGCCGAGAGTGTAAGCCGCCAACGTCTGAGCTTGCGGTCCTCGCGAACTGACGGACTGAATGATTGGCCGGGCAACAGGCCATGGGGCTCACTCCGCTGCTCGCCGCCTGCCAGAGCGGCCACGTGGACATCGCGCGGCTACTGCTCGCGAGCGGCGCCGACGTCAATCACTTGCACGTCAAGACCGGCCGCTCGGCGCTCATGGAGGCCTGCAGTCGAACGGACCGCGCGCTCGTCAAGGAGCTGCTTCGCTACGGTGTGTTGCATGATGCTTGCATCGCTTCATGGTCTCATCCGTTGACTCGTGCGTGACGTCACGCTCGTCGTGCCAGGCGCGCGAATCCACGTGCGGGACGCGCACGGTGAGACCGTCTTCGACTGCATGAGCGACGGCGGCATCCGAGAGGTGGTGGCTCAGGCCTGTGGTGTGTGGGATCCCGAGAACGCGGCCCTGTTCCCGAGGGAGTTTCGTGCGGCGGCACTGACGCTGGCGCTCGTCGGAAGCCGGCAGCGAACGACCTGGACGATGCTCAAGAGCAGCACAAGGCGCGAGCTCATCCAGACCAAGCAGCGGCTGCAGCGCGAGTTCGTCGAGACGCGCGTGCGCTACGACGAGTCGCTTCGGGGCTGCAGCATGGCGCCATCGGTATTGCGGCGGCTCGCAGTGCTCGAGGAGGCGGACGAGCGCTTCGACGCCGAGCGCCGCGGCGTCGTCACGCAGCTCCAGAGCGCGGTCGACAGCCTCCAACTGTCCGAAGTGCCGCGGTTCCTGCCGGAGAGCGTGGCCTGCCGCATCTTGTCATTCTGCAGCCGCCACTGGTTCGAGAGCGGCGGCGCCAGGCGGCCGAAGCGTTCGAAGGCGGCGTCCAGGCGCTCGATCGCCAGAGGAGGAGGAAACCAGCCAGCCGTCACCCCCATCAAGTCGCGAGAGCCTCTCGACCAGCTGCCGTCGGAGCTGCATACCGAGTGGTGCGCGTTCCAGCAGACGCTACAGGTTCGCTCAGTGTTGGGTCATCTCCTGGCAGCCGCTCGCGCTCTCTCACCTCTCCTCTGACCAAGCAGGCGACGTGTGCCCAGCTCTCCGCCGCCCAGGCGATCGAGTGCTTCGACGCCACTAGCGGCGTGGCCAAGACATCCACGGGCGAGAGCCTCGCCGAGCTGGACGCGCACGTTGTGCAGGCCGAGCACCTGCCATGGCGGGACCCCCGCACCTACGACATGGTCTGCACCAACTCGTGTCTGTGTCCGTTGCCTCCTTCCAGCGTCGCTCACCTTGTCGACCGCGTGCTTGCTCGCTAGATGGATCCGTTCGTGCGCGTGTACCTCCGCCAGAGCTCCATCACGAGCCCGTGCGCGTCCTCAGGCCAATCGTTCGACTCGGAGCTGCGCATCGGTACTCGTGACCCCGTGTGGGACTTCCAGTGCCGGCTGCTCGCCATCCCGTCGGCGCAGTGCGAGGTCGGCATCCAGGTAATCGACTCCAAGCGCAATGAGGCCGCCGGCGAGGTCTGCGTGCCTCTGCGGTCGCTCCTGGACCAGCGAGAGCACGACGAGTGGCTCGTGCTCCCGCCCACGCTGCGCCAGCAAGTGTTGGAGAAGACGCCGCGACAGGTGCCCGCGCGCCTACACGTCAAGCTCACGTTCTCGCACACAAAGGTGGGCGAAGCAGGCCATGCATCAGATGCCAAGTGGGCCGACGCACTCACACTTGTGTCCCTGCAGTCGATTGTGCTCACGCGGGAGCTGCAGGCGATGCTCAAAGTCCGCGACGCGATCCTCCGGAAGCAGCGCGAGCACACCCAGCAAGTCGTCAACGCGCTGCTTCTCCAGTTACCCTAGGCTGCCTACTGCGTCGAATGAACCAATGAACCGAGCCGAGCAGACTAGCGGTTCTCTAGCGGTCGCCTAGTGGTGGCGGCCGCGCTTGGCGTACTTCTCCTCGGCCCAGTCGGGCAGCGTCGGCAGCTGCACCTCCTCCCCGTCCCGCCCGAGCCGGCGGTACAGGTCCTCCACGTACATGTGCTTGATGAGCCCGGGCGGTCGCGCGTCCGAGAAGGCCGCCAGCGCCTCCGTGACCGAGCAGCCGAGGCGCTGCACCATGTACGTGACCACGAGGTAGCCCGTGCGGTTGAGGCCGTGGGTGCAGTGCACCGCGACGGTGCCGGCCGGCTCCCTGGCCACGAACGTGTCCACGATCTCGGTGAACCTGGCCACGTCTCGGTCGTGCGGCGGCGCGTGGAAGCCCTCGATCTTGAGCTTGACGTACTCGACGCCCGAGCCGCGGAACTCGGCCGCGCCGTCGTAGTACTTGAACGTGTTGGTCAGGTCGATGACGAGCCGCACGTCCAAGCCGCGCGCCGCCTGCTCCTCCAGGAACAGCCGCGGGCTCCACTGCTGCGCCGCGTCCCGATGGAAGTGGTGCGCGTACTTGTCGTCCAGCGGCACGCGGATCGGCACGAAGCGCGAGACGCCCACCACGCCGCCCATCTTGGGCACGTCCGTCCAGTTCTTGGGGAGCGACACCTTGGGGCCCTTGCCACCGCGCCGCCCGCGCGATCGGCCGTGGTGATGCGTGGCGGGCACTTGATCGCTCGCGTCATCACCCGCGTCGTGGCCGGCCGCGGCCTTGACGTGGTCCCCGATGCTCGCCATCGGCTGCTCCCTACGCCCGCGCGACCCGGACGGCGACCGGAACCGGCGGTGAGCGGGCGACTGCGGGGACTCGGAGCGGAAGCGGCGGTGCTGCGCGCGCCGAGGAGACCGCGAGCGGCTCGTCGAGGGCCGCCGCCGCCGTCCGTGCGGGGACCTGCTCCGCCTCCTGCTGCGGCTCCTGTCGCGCCTGCGAGGACTGCGGCTGCGGCTGCGGCTGCTCCTCCGCCTACTGCGCCTTGAGCTCCTGCTCCTGCTCCTGCTCCTGCTCCTGCGCCTGCGCCTGCCGCCGCTGCGGCTCCGTCGCCGCCGCTCGTCGCTCGTCCGCCGGCGCGCCTCGCGCATCCCAGGACTGCCCGCCTGCCGTTCACTCGAGGGGGTACAACCGTAACCCATATGGTTACTATATGTATCCTCCTCGTCATAGGGTACCCCCCCATAACGTACCCCAAACGTTGACCAGCATGGCGCGCACTTCCACAGTTGACCGCCGGGTCGCCATGGCGCCGGCGCTGCGCGTGCTGTGTCTGCACGGGTGGCGCACGAACGCGGCGGTGCTGCGCATGCAGACGCAGGCCTTGCAGCGCGCGTTCGGCCCGCGCGCCGAGTTTTTCTTCCTGGACGCGCCGCACGCGGCCTCGGGGCCAGCGGCCGAGCCCGTGCGCGTCCTGTTCGCGCGGCAGGCCCCCTTCTTCCAGTGGTGGGACGCCAACAAGCGCCCGGCGGACGGCGGCGGCAGCGCCTGGGTCTACGACGGCGTGGAGTTCTCGCTCGACTTCCTCGTGGGCCAGGTGCACGCGCTGGGAGCCGTGGACGTGGTGCTGGGCTTCTCGCAAGGCGCCGCCGCCACCACCATGCTCACGGCGCACTACCAAAAGGTCTACGGCCGCGTGCCGTGGCGCGTCTGCCTGCTCGTCTGCGGCTTCTTGCCGCGCACGACGGCCACCAAGCACCTCTTCCAGGACGCGGCGGGCTCCCCGCGGCCGCTGGACGTCGCCTCGGTGCACGTCATCGGCCGCGCGGACGACCTGGCGCCGCAGTCCGAGACGCTCTTCGACCACTTCGCCAAGGCCTCGCGCGGAGCCACCAAGTTCGTGCACGACGAGGGCCACCGCTTCCCGTCGCCGCTGCAGCACCGCGAGCTGTACGCCGAGATCGTGGACGCGGTCATTGAGATGGCGGCCGCCCCCGCCGCCGCGCGTGTCTGACGCCGAGGGCAACCGACTGCACGAGAGAGCAGCGTGGACAAGCAAACAGGATAAAGGTACCGCAACGCGACCGATGGCTCGTTCCCATGCTCTATCTCCTTCGAGCAACCGAACCGACGCCTCTAGTACAGCCGCTGGAGCTCGCGCAGAGCCTCGAGGCTCTTCTCCGTCGCGTGCAGCTCCGTCTCGAGCTGCAGGAGGCGCTGCGAGTCCTGCGCGCGCACAGCCTCGGGCACCTTGGTCGCGTACTGTGCATCGCCCTGGCGCCGCTGGAGAGCGTCTGTGGCCTTCTGGCTCTTGCCCAGGCGCTTCTCGAGCCGCGCCACCTCGAGCTCCACGCGGTGCGAGGTCTCGGCGTCCTCGGGCACCGCCAGCACCACTGGTCCGCATTAACAGCAAGTCAGTCGCGAGATCAAACTGTTGTTGGAGACGATCAACCGCACCTTTGCACGCATCTGAGACCGAGTGGGTGAGCGCCCGGACGTCCGCCGACGAGTGGAAGTCCGAGGCGCGCGCCATGTCGACACCAACGCGGCACTGGGTCTCGATGTCGCTCGCCGCGCTCTGCATCTCGCTCAGCACTTGCTCGTCCGCGCACAGGATCTGCACGCGCGGCGCCTCGCTGTTGCAGCGGATCACACAGACGCACGGCGGTGAGGCCACTCGCCATCATCTTCATGCCGACTGAAAGCGAGCCAACACCCTACCCGTCCGCGACCGATGTCGGCGCCAGCGTCTTGACCGTGTGGCGTAGCGAGCGGATGCCGTGGATCACGTCCAGCACGAGCTGTTGCCGTTCAAAGTCGCATGGATCATCAGCTTGGCAATGAAGCCGGCGACACAAAGAGAGAGAGAGAGAGGATCATACCGTCATGCGCCGCTCGGCGTCCTCGTCCACCCACACTCGCATCTCGGTCTCCTCCGGGTACGACGCGCACAGGATGGACGTCTCGACCGGCTCGCTGCTGTCCAGCGGGCCCGCCGCCCGGATGCGCTGCCTGCAGTTGGTAAGCACAACATGTAAGCGGTCCGTGAAGCGCGTCGCCTCCCACTTGCGATAGCTGCCACGCACCAGAGCTCCTCCGTGACGAACGGCGTGAACGGGTGCAGCAGGCGCATCGAATAGTCCAGACAGCAGTGCAGCGTCGCCTGCGCGCTCTGCCGTTGCAATGCGCGCTGCTCCTCAGAGGAGGCGAGGTCGGCAGCGCTGTCGAGGCGGTTCCCGTACAGCACCGGCTTGCTGAACTCGATGTAGACATCGCACAGCTCCTGGATGAAGAAGCGCTGGAACGACGCCACGCTGGTGGCCAGTAAGTTCGACTCGATGCCCTTGTTCACTTCGGCGACCACGTTCGCCTGCGTGCATTCACGGGTTGGTATCGGCCGGTCATATGGACGCATGAAGCAGGGTATGATCGTACCAGTCGGCTCAGGATCCAGCGGTCCGCCAGGCTCATCCCGTCACGGAGCTGCGCGAGATCCTCATTGACTCCACGAGCGCTGCCGACGCTCTTGTCGTCCTTGGACTCGAGAAGCGGCAGCGCGTAACGCACGGCGTTCCAGATCTTGTTGCAGAAGTGCCGGTACGAGATGACGCGCTGCACGTCCATGTTGATCTGGCGGCCTGTGATTCAGTTGGTGCCCACAGTAAACACTCAGCGTTGTGGTCCTGCCTCCCGCCAGAGCTACAAGCGCCTCACCTTGCTGGAGGTAAGAGGCGAGCGTGAACCGGAGCGCGTCGGTGCCGCACGTCGGGATGCCGTTCGGGAACTCCTTCTTCAGCTCCTTTTCCGCCTTCTTCAGCTCCCGCGGTCCAACGTTGCCGCTCTTGACGGTGCAGGGCAAGCTGTTAGCGCGACTGTGATGTCAGGGAACCAGTCAGCAAGCGTACCATCAGGTCTGACAGGAGCTTTTCCAGCGTGATGCCGTGGATGACATGCAGCGGGTCGATGACATTGCCGAGGCTCTTGGACATCTTGCGACCGGACTTGTCGCGCACCATCGGGTGAAGAAGCACCTTGTTGAACGGGACCTGTCCCGAGAACTGACCAAGACATTCACGTCGCAGGGTTAGTGCCAAGTCCAGCCGATCCGTCCGACAGTATGGCCACTCCACTGCCCACCTCCTCGCACAACATGGCCATGCGCGCGACCCAGAAGAACAGAATATCCGACCCGGTCTCCATCACATCCAATGGGTAGGCCGACTCGAAAGCCGCCGGATCGTCGCCTTCATTCGGCCAGCCCTGCCACACAAGTCATTGCTGTTCGTGAGCGACCAGCCGCCTTCATTCACGATCGGTCGCTCACTCACCAGGGCCGACAACGGCAGCAGCCCAGAGCTGAACCACGTGTCAAGCACGTCCACGTCCTGCTCCATATCCTCGTCGCTCAGCTGCACGCCCAGCTCGGCCTCCGCCTTATGTCGGGCGTCCGAGACTGAGCGGCCCACAAACCATTGCTCACCCGACGCCTGCTTGCCAGCAGCAGCCAAGCGCGCGCTGCTCACTCGATACGCGGGGATGCGATGGCCCCACCAGAGCTGGCGGCTCACGCACCAGTCCTGAATGTTGTCGAGGAAGTAGAACCACGTGTGCGCGTGGCTTTTGGGCTCAATTGCCATCACACCGCTGCGCACGTTGTCGACCGCTCGCTTCGCCATCGAGCCGCAGTCTACGAACCACTGCGGCATGAGCAGCGGCTCGATGACGTTGCCCGAACGCGAGCAGATGGACAGCGTCGTCGAGTGGTTGAGCTGGTTCGAGTCGGTCGTCACCAGCGATCGTCAGTCGGTTGGTCACGGCTCAGCATGACACGGGCACACACGCACCTTGTCGATGTAAAGCCCCATGGCCTGGAGCTCCTCCACCACCTGCTTGCGCGCCTGGAATCGGTCGAGATGGAGGAAGCGCTCGTCGATCTCGCCGCACATCTTGCCGTACCGGTCGATGACCTCCTTCTCCGGCAAGCTGTGACGCTGGCCGCACTCAAAGTCCTTCGGGTCGTGCGCGGGCGTCACCTTGACAACACCTGGCGAGGCCTCAGCCACCATCTTCATGACCAAGCAAACACCCGACAGTGCTCGTACCTGTGCCGAGCTCCATGTTGACGAGAATCGAGTCTGTTACGATCGGGATACGCGCGCCGGTGAACGGATGCAGCACATGTTGCCCGTGGAAGCGCTTGTAGCGATCATCATCCGGGTGAACAGCGACCGCAACGTCGCCAAAGATGGTCTCTGGTCGAGTCGTGTCGATCTCCAGGTACTCGTCGGTGTCCGCGACCTGGTCCAGTGCCTCTCAGGTCAGTTCCATACTCTCTCTGTCCCAGGCGCAAGCGTCGACGAGCAATCACCTGGTAGCGGATGCGGTGCATGACTCCGAACTCGACGGGCTTGTCGAGTCCGGGCAGCATCTTCATGGTCGAGCCCTCGAGCTGCTCCGCGTCGACTTCAATGTCCGAGATCGCCGTCTGCAGCGTCGGGCACCTGCCGCACAGCGACCAATCACCCCTTTTAGCGATCCAGTCTAGACCGGTTTGCCGCCTTCCACGATAACTCCGTACCAGTTGACCATGCGTCGGCGTCGGTAGATGAGCCCGCGCTCGTAGAGCTGGACAAACGCGTCCACTACCGCCGTCGACCTGCGCGGGAAGTACAACCCAGTGGTGAGGAGGAGAGCAAACGCGAGGTCCCAGAGCTTGAGCACGCACCGCGTGTCGTCCAGAGTGAAGTACGACTGGTCCTTCTTGACGATGGCGCCGAGGTGGTCGATCTGCTCCATGATGCGGCCGCCGTACTGCTCGTTCCAGCGCCAGACCTCGTCCACGAAGGCCTCGCGGCCCAGGTCGTGGCGCGTGAGCCCGCTCTCCTTGAGCAGCTTGCGCTCTACGACGCTCTGCGTGGCGATACCTGCGTGGTCGAGGCCTGGCAGCCAGCGTACGTCGAAGCCGCGCATGCGGTGCCAGCGCGCGATGGCGTCCTGGATGGTGATGGTGAGCGCGTGACCGATGTGCAGCGCGCCCGTCACGTTGGGCGGCGGCAGGATCATGCTGAAGGTCTTGTTCCTGCGCTCCTCCGCGCTCTCGAACGCCGGCGCGTGCTGCGTCACCACCTCCTGCCAGTACGCCTGCCAGCCGCGCTCCACCTGCTCCGGGTCGTACGTCGCGGCCAGCGGCGCCTCCTTGACGCGCGCGCGCACAGCGCTCGGCAGCGCCACGTGCGGCGCCGGCGCGGCCGACAGCGCGCGCAGCAGACTGGGGCGGCGCAGCGGCCGCCGGGACGCGCGCAGAGTCGCCGCCCTCGCCAGCAGCAGGCTCGCCATCTCGGCCAATGCCAGTCAACGAGAGCCGCACACGCAGTTTGGGCTCTGCACACAATTCCCCCACTTTTCCAGGACCTTTCCATCACCATTCCTGCAAAATCAATTACGAAAGACAAGTGAAGCGTCAGAAAAATAGTGGAAAGCTCATGACCACAAGGAAGATGACGGCCAAGATGCTGCGCTGCCTCGCCGCCTCTGCGCCGCGCGCGCGGCTGTCGACGGCCTCCGCGGCGGCGAGCGACGCGCCCGAGGCCACCGACTGCGCGGTGGCGCGGTCGTACCGCGACGTGGCGCGCGCCGGGCCGCGCGTGCGCGAGCTGCTGCTGCCGCGGTCGCCCGATCTGACGTGCAAGAACCTCATGTGCGAGCACGTGGGCGATGCGTGCGCCTGCCGCCTGGCGCTCGTGCTGGAGCGCGCGCCGGCGCTCGAGCGGCTCGACCTGTCGCGCAACGACCTGCGCGCGCTGCCCGACGCGGCCTTCGCGCTCGCGCGGCTGCGGGAGCTGGACGCGTCGCACAACCGGCTGGCGGCGCTACCCGAGCTCGTGGCGCAGCTGCAGGCGCTCGAGGTGCTCGACCTGCGCGGCAACCAGCTCGAGAGGCTGCCGGAGCGTGCGCTCGAGGCGCTTCCCCGGCTGCGCGAGGTGCGCGTGGGTCAGAACCCGCGGCTGGACGCGGCCGCCGTCGCGTCGCCCGCGCTGCGGCGGAAGCTCGTGCAGTGAGGACGCGGGACGAGCGAGGGACTGCAGGAGGACGGACGGCGAGACGGCAAGGAGGAACAGCGCGAGAGGTCTTGGAGTCTACTCTACGTCTACAGTTTCGGCAGCACCACGCCGCGCTCGCTGTCGCCGCTGCCGCCGGGCAGCAGCCCCGTGTACTTACGCTGCGACTCCTTCTTGACCATGCCGCTGCTGCTCGCCATGGCGCGCAGCTCGTGATGCCCGCCCGTGTTCTGCCGCCCGCTCTTGTGCATGCCCGCCGTCGACTTGGAGCTGCGCCGCACGCCCAGGTCGTTGACCGAGCTGCCGCTGCCCATGCCGCTGCCACTGCCGCGGTTGCTGCCCGACCGGTGCAGCCGGAAGCCGCTCTTCTTCTTGGCGGGCGACGGCCCGCGCACCTCGTCCGCCTCAGACGCGTCGTCGCCCACGCCCGACCAGTCCGCCGTGCCCTCGCTGTCGGCCTGGGACACGGTCGAGCTGTGCGTGCCCACGTCCAGGTCGTCCGCGATGGCGAGCGAAATGGCGTCCACGAGTGATCCGGAGCTGCCGCCCAGGCTGCCGTCCGACAGCCCCGAGAGCTGCTGCAGCCGCGCGTCTGCGACCCGCACGCGCACCTTCTCGGCGCGCACCTTCATGACGCGGAAGCTGCCGTACAGCTTGTCTTGCACCGCCACGCCGCTCGGCGGGACCACGGGCGGCAGCGTCGACAGGAACGAGCGCGGCTCGGCCGGCACGAAGCGCGTGTCGTCGATGGACGAGCTGTGGAAGACCCACGACACGGGCAGCTGCGACCCGAGGCGGAGCGACGTGCTGCCCGTGATGAAGACCCACTCGGCAGGCCGCAGCGGCGGCAGGTTGGCCGGCACGGCCGCCGCCATGCGGTCCACGCGCTGGATGCTCACGTGGTCCAGCTCAATCATGGCCAGCAGCGTCGCGATCACGCCCTCTTCCATCTCGTCCGCCTCCTCGCCGGCCGACTCCTCTGCTCCGTCGCCGCTCTCGGCGGTGGCGATGCGGTGCTTGCGGCTGTGCTTGATGTGCGCCAGCGCCACGGCGCAGGCCGGCGCCATGTCGGCTCCTCCGACGTTGGCGAGGTGGATGAGCAGCTTGACGACGCCGCCAGCGATCAGCACGTCGAGCGACGCCGCCTTGCACCCGGTCACGTTGTAGAGTGCGAGGACGAGGTTCTTGACCACCTCCCGCCCTCCGCCGCTCGCGACCGACTGGACGAGCGGGATCAGCCGCGGGTCCTCCGTCAACCCGGCCACGCACTCGGGTGACGTCGAGAGCGTCCGCAGGATGATGGAGCAGCGCTCCGCCAGCTGCGCCTTGGGCGGCGCGGCGCTCACTTGCTTGCCGTCGCCGGCGATCAACGGCGCCGCGGCCTCCACCACGTCGAGTGCGCCGTCGCTCAAGACCGTCGAGCCCACCTTGTCGCATCGCACGAGCTGACTGAGCGCGTACACGCATGACAGGACGGACGCCGGCGAGCAGCGCGGAGCCATCGCCTTGAGGACCTTGACGGCTCCTTTGGTCACGAGCTCGGCCCAGTCCTGCGGGTCCTCGGTCAGCACGGCGACGATCTCGACGCACACGTCGACGACCGCGGGCATCATGGGACTCGCGCTGCTGCGGTCCACGAACACGTTCTGGAAGACCTGCACGAGGCTCTTGTCCAGCATCACCTTGCGGTGCTTGGCGTGGAACGTCAGGTTGGACAGCGCCTGCGCGCAGGCGAGCAGCACGTCCTCATCGTCGGTCGCGTCCAGCAGCCGCACAATCTGCGTGATGGCGCCGGCCTCCTCCAGCCGGTCGTGCAGCGCCGGAGACGTCGAGATGTTGCACAGCGCGTTGAGGCCGAACATGTTCTGCTGCGCGTCGTCCGAGGAAACGATCTTGACCAGCGTCTCGACGAGGCTGTTGGCGGCCATGGCCTCGCAGTTGGCGCGCTGCGACGACAGGTAGCAGAGCACGGACGCGCAGTAGCGCATGGTGGGCGGGTCGTTGTGCTCCGTCAGCACGAGCATGGCCACCAGCGCGCCGCCCTCGACGAGCTTGAGCTCCGTGCCGGGCTTCATGGCGATGTTGGTGAGGCAGGCCGCGAGTCGCCGGTGGATGTCCTGGTTGCTGAACTCGATCTCGCACAGCTTGGTGATGACCTGCGCCACGTTGATCTCCATGAGCACGTCGATCATGGCCGGGTCGCACGACAGGTTGTAGAGCGCCGTGACGCACAGCGACCGGATCTCGACGCTCTCGAGCCGCGCGAGCTTGACCAGCGCGTACAGCACGCCCTCCTTGATGTGCGCCATGCGGTACTCGTCGTGCGTGAGCAGGTTGTAGAGCGCGCGCGCGCAGATCTCCTTGGTCGAGTCGCTGTTGATGCGCAGCAGCGAGTTGACGATGAAGTCGGGCACCGTGCCCTCCTTCCAGATGTGGCGCGACCGAGACCGCTCGATCGCCAGGTTGCACAGCGTCACGGCCGAGTAGATCTGGATGTCCTCGATGCCGCAGCGCATCATGAGCGTCAGCGCCGGGTACAGCTCGGCGCATTTGGTCAGCGCCGGCCGGAACACGGCGTTGGACGCCAGCTTGGAGAAGGCGATGGCGCACGTGAGCGTGATGTTGGCGTGCGGCGAGCCTGATAGGTCGATGAGCATGGACAGCACGGGCGTCTTCTCGAGCCCCTCGGCGGCCAAGTTGCAGCACGCCGTCGAGCAGCACAGCAGCGTCTCCTTGTTGGTCGAGCTCATGAGCTTGCGGATCAGCCGGATCGAGTTGTCCTCGACCATGCGCGCGCGCGCCTCGACGTCGAACGACAGGTTGGCGATCACGCCTGCGCACAGCTTGAGCGCCTCGTCGCTCTTGACGGGCCGCTGGAAGATGGTGAAGAGCGTCTTGACCACATCCACGCGGATCAGCACCTTGCGCGACTCGTCCACGAACGACAGGTTGAAGAGGCAGCTGAGCGCGCACTCCTGGCTGCGCAGCAGCGCCACGGGCGTCTTGTCGGCCGGGTTGACGGCCGCCTCGTCCTCGACCTCAACGCCATCCTTGTTGACGGCCATGCGCTTGCACAGCCGCACGATCGCCTTGATGTTCTCGTCCTTGAGCAGGAAGCCGTGCAGGCTCCGCTCGCACGAGATGTTGAACAGCGCGTTGGCGCACAGGTCCTTGATGCGTTCGTGCGCCGAGCTCGAGAGCCGCGCCAGCACGGACGGGATGTTGCTCTGCAGCAGCTCGGTGCACGTCGACGGGTTGGCCAGCAGGCTGCAGAGCGTGATGATGGCGTACTGCTTGGTCAGCACGCTCGCGTCCTGCTCGAGGAAGTGCAGCAGCAGCGAGACGACGCCGAAGCGCGCGAGCAGCGGACGACTGTCGGGCGTCGACGACATGTTGGACAGGCTCAGCGCCGTGTTCTCCTGCACCGTCTGGTTGGGCCGCTGACCCAGGTCGATCAGCTGCACCACGGCCTCGCTCAGCACGAGGTTCTTGAGCGACGGCGCGAAGGACGAGATGTTGGCGATCGTGACGGCGCAGCGCTCGCGCACCGCGTCGCTGTCGAACTTGAGCAGGTCCTCGAGGCATTCGAGCACGCGCGCCTGGCTCAGCATCTCGAGGTTGGACTGGACGCCCGAGAAGTTGCACAGCGCCGTCGCGATGTTGACCTTGACGTCGCCATCGTTGACGCTCTGCGAGAGCTCGCAGATGTTGTCCAGCACCCCGTCCTCCACCACCTTTGCGCGCGGGCCGCTCAGCAGCGACAGGTTGCAAATGGCCTCAGCCGAGAAGCTCACGCTCGCGGGCTCCTTCTTGGACGATATCTTGAGAATGGCCTGCACGACGCTCTCGGCCACGGGCGAGGTCGAGGCCGACGCGATGTTGATGAGCGCCTTGATGCACGCCTCCTTGGTCTCGTGGTCGGCCGAGTTGAGCATCGAGATGATGGCCGACACGCAGCCCTCCTGCACCAGCCGCAGTTGCCCCGTGCGCTCGTACGAGATGCGGCACAGCGCCATGGACGTGTTGCGCCGGATCTCCTCGTGCTGCGCCTTGGCCAGCTCCAGCAGCGCTAGCAGCACGCCCTCGTCGATCATGCGCACGCACAGCGCCGTCTCGCACGTCAGGTTGAGGATGGCGGCCGCGCAGAACTTCTTCACGTCCATGTCGTCGAAGGTCGACAGCCGGCCGATAGCCAACATGCAGCCCTCGCCCACCATGCGCCGCTCGTTCCCGATCGACGTCGTGAACTGGACGGACACCACCACACACGAGCGTTAGAGCGTGAAGCAAGCGATTGACCCAACAGTGACAGCCACGCACGTGGTAGATGCTGAACGCGCACTCCTGCTTGAGGCGGACCTCGCGCGTAAGTCCATCGGGCAGCACAAGGCTCTCGTGGCTCTTCTCGCTCGCGTCGTCGTCGTCTAGCTCCGTCTTGCTCTCCTGGTTGCCCGCATCGCTCGCCACGTCGAACGGGTTCGTCATGTCGATCGTCCCGGGCTTCCGGAAGCGAGACAAGTAGATCATGCCGTCCTCGTAGTCGCCTCGCTGGCTGAACAGGTCGCCCGAGTACCCCGCCATGACGTTCTCACGCCGCGGGCCGCGCATGACCGGCGACCGGGACGTGACCAGGATCGACTTGGAGCGCGGCGACTCGCCAATCGACCCCCCGAGTGACGCCTTGCGCGCTGGAGCCATGGGAGCCATCGCCAGCAAACCAGCGCCGGGGGCGTTCCCAGGCGGAGGCGTCGGCTGCAAGGGGCTCGTCGCCGCTGCAGCAGCAGCATTGTTGCTGCTCTCGTCTCGCACCTCCTGCGGGATGATCTTGGTGTTGATGTGGCGGTAAAGCGTGCGCACGAGGTCCTCCTTGGTCGTGTGGTTCTTCCAGAAGTTGCGCTGCCGGTGCAGCTTCCAGTGCTTGACCAGCTCCTTGAGCTCCTCGAAGCGGATCGGGGCCGACGCCGGGTCGCGCTTGCGCGGGAACAGGTCGAAGCGCGTCAGGTACTCGCGCAGGACCTCGAGCTCCTTGTCGCGTTCGAGCTCCTCCAGCAGCTCGTTCGTGTTGCGCGCGTTCTGCGACAGTCGGTGGCTCATGCTGCTCTCCCCCAGCTCATGCGCTGCTGCCACCCTTGCCGACGCGCGTGTTGTCCGATAGCAACAGGCTGGCGGCGAATGGAGCCCGTGCTGACGCTGGGCAGTCTCTCAATTCGCGCGGGGTCCGTTTCGACCCAGTGCAACGCGCGAACCGCGCTATTTTCTGCCGGGCTTGAATTGGAGACGGCATTGGGAGGGCTCTCCATGGCAGCGGACCCTGTCCAGGGTATATTTAGCCGCTTGGTGTCGTGAGCCCGTCGATTCTGGCCGTCGTCTCTGGCGCTTGGTGACTGCCACTGACCCCGCTGACTTGGACTGGAGCAGCGGGCGATCAGGCATGGCGCTCAAGAGCTTCCACAAGGAGACCCTCAATGGTACGTTCGCGCTTCCTCACTCTCGATCGATGCCGTGGCTGACCGACGCAATGGTCCGCGCTGCCCACAGACAACTGGTACGAAGAGCGCGCGCCTCCTCTCAATGGCGTGCTGCCGCGGGACGGAGCGGTAGGTTCCCACTCTCGCTGCCGACGCAACCAATGCCCAATGCGCGACCTTCTGACCGCCATTGTGTGATCCACTCGCGTAGAAAGAGTACGCGACCACCACAGGCACCGATTTTGCCGGCGCTAGTTCCCTCGTGCCGGTGCGTTCTCCTTGACTCGGGCGTTCACAAATCCCGTGCCTCACCTTGACACGGCTGGAAACCCCACAGCGAGCGCGAGCGCGGATGATCCACGAGGGCAACATCGATGTGGCGATGCGCCAAACCTCCAGCAGTTCCGAAGGCTTCCGCTCCGTCCTGCCTCGACCGGACCCTGAGCAGGAGCGCCGATACCTCGACTCGACACACCGGGCCTCGTTCGTGAACCACTTCCCAACTCCATCCATTCATGCGGTGAATGCTGGCGCTGCGATCGCCGCTGGGGGGCCTGGCGGTCGAGTCGTCGAGCGCGGCAAGGCGGCATCGGGAGCCATGGGCGAGGTCTTCCGCGTGAATCCCGACCCCCAGCGCGACACACACGCCCAGCGGTCGTGGTTGTACTCGGTGGACCCAATGATCCGCGTCATGCACGAGCGAGCCGCTGCTCCGTCTCCATCAGCAGCCAGAGGAGGCAGCGACAGCGGGAGCGGTCGACAGGCTGCTGCTCCGGACTATCGCCGAAAGAGCACCTCCATCACTGGCGTCGGGTTCCACCACAAGGGCGTGTTCGTGGACGACTGAGCTCGCTCGATCCCTGCCGCAAGGATGTCAGAACCCACAGCCATCAGATGCAAACCTTTCGTGGCGACCCGACCGTGCACGGCTGGCTGGCTCTTTATTGAAGAAGGAATTCCAAATACACGCGCGCCTCGGTCGAATGCGCTACTCCGTGCACATTCGGTAGCAGCTCTGTCCGAGGCAAGACGACAAACAGTGAGCACCCGGTCAGCACGGGCCTTTCCAGCAGCGCCTTACGCACCATGAACTCGTCCTCCGTCATGTTGAGCAGGTCCTCGTCCTCCAAGCAGTCCAACATCTTCAGCTGCCCGTTCACCGCCACCTCGACGTCCATGCCGCTGCCTTCGTCTTCGTCGCACAGCTCCCACTCGATGTCTTCGAGCTCCTCTTCCTCAGCCGCCTCGCCGTTCATCTCAGCGTCCCAGCCCTGCTTGTCCACGCGCACCTCCACCTCTTCCTGGTCCCGGTTCTCGTCGTTGTAGCGCTCGAGCTCGGCCATGTACGCTCGCTTAAACGCCTCTTGTCGCTGCTCCTCGGTCATCCCGCTCTGTCCGAGCTGGTCGATGTTCTGGATGTTGACCTCCATCTCCGCCTTGGCCTCCGCCTCGGCCGCCGCAGCTTGCAAATGCTTCGCCGCCATGTGACCACTGATAGAGCTGCCCTGCAAGAACTCAGGCAGGGCCTTCGCTGCTTTGCCCGGCCGGTCGGACTCCACCTCGTCCTAAACACCCCATAGGGTTAGCACATTGACCATCGGTGAGTTGACTTGACGAGCGTACCGCTTTTCGCTTCCTGTCGGCCAGGTACTCGTCTTCCGGCTGGTCCGCCCCGGCGATATCGACGATGATCTCTTGGTCCTGAACGTGGCGGGCAGGTGGGAAAGCGTTGGATCAGCTAAGCCATCCGACGGAGCAACCATGCGCCGCCGCCATACCTGCGAGCCATACGGGTACAAGTACGACTGGCTGTTCTTGCCATCCGCTGTCCGCGCGCCAGCGCCGCCACCGCCACCACCGCCGGCGCGTCCGCCGCCTTCGCGGTTGCGCGCGCTGTTCCCACCGATCCCCGCCGCGCGGTTCTCGCTCGGTAAGTTGCTGCGACCAGTTAAAAGGTGGAGTGTCAGCCGAGAGATCTGGATCCAACCAGGACGAGTCCGTCCTCTCCGCCCACCTGGGCAGCGTGTTTCCGTCTTTGACGAAGTCGCCGATTCGCTTCAGCACCTCGTAGATGCCGTCGTGCATGCCCATTTGCTTGTTCATCTGGTCTTTGAACTGAACAGACGCGGGGAGCAGAGTCAGCACGAGCGCTGAAGCCGACAGGCCGGCACCACCTCGTTACCTTCCGCTGCAACTGTTGAATCCTCTCCAGGCGGTCGTTGTTGTCGCACTAGCCGCAGCAGGCAAAGCGCGTGAGTCTCGACCCGGACAACGGAGCGAGACGCCCGCGGGCTCACCTCCACGAGCGGCTCGTTGCAGTGGCCGCAGTGGAACTGGTACTGGCCCGGCATGAGCAGCCGCTGCACCTCCAGCGCCGTGTACTCGCGGCCACAGTCCGAGTTCTTGCACTGGAAGGTCTGACGCTCGATCTCGAGCTGCTCGCTGTCCTTCAGCTGCTCGTGCATGAGGTACAGCCGGAACTGCACCACGTCCACGAAGTACTTGTAGTCGATGTACCAGTACGACGTGGACGCGCTCCCGCCCAGCCGCTTGTCGTTCAGCACCTCCCTACGCATCCGATCGTTCATCTGTTAGCTCTGCTGCCCTCCTCCGGCGACCAAGGGGGACCTCCAGGGGAGACGCACTCGCAGACGAGGTAGTCCTGGTGCAGCTCGTTCATGATCTTGCGCACTTGGCGCGTCTGCAGGTTCACGGCGTTGCCCATGTCGTCGTCCTGAAGCCGCCAGTTTGGTCAGCCCCGCGCTCATACGTACGCTTCACCAGCTCGCTAGCCAAGCACGCATAGCCACCCGCACACCTTGAGGAACTTCTCGCGGATGAGCGCGCTCAGCACCACCACATGCTCGTCCGCGTAGAAGGCGCTGCCGTTCCAGAGGGTGACCCACGTCGACAACACACGACAGACAGACAGAGTCGGCGTCAGGCGCTTCCACACGCATGGCGACCCAGGCCGCGAGCGAGCAGCGCCCAGGACACGGGCCCAGGAAGCATCTGCGACCTATGACACGGCGCCTGGACGCGCGCGTGGCGAGGCAGACGCACCGGCCCACGAGGTTCACGAGCTTCTCCACGAGCCCCGCCATGGCGCTGATGAAAAATGAGCGCAGCGCAACGCTTGGAGCGTTTTCTAACTGATGTATGTCCGTTAACGTTTCGCCAACGACGTGACATCGTCTGGCGGCGGTTATCTTGGACTCTCGACTCGAACGATCGAAATGCGAACGATCGAAATGACCTGGTGGCGTGGTGACGGACCGAAATCCTTCCCACCCACGTTGCATGGAGAGGAGACCCGCATCACCCTCGAGCTCGAGCAAAGGCAGCAATCCTCCCGAGACCCATC